>DWPW01000214.1:0-13110 GCA_018252015.1 Astraptes brevicauda
CGGCGAGAGTTCCAAACTGAACTTCATGAAGTGCAAGGATATGTACGGATATTTCGTGAAGCTTGACATCACAGGGCTGCTGTGTAAGATTTGTGACAAGAGAATGGAAACGTTGGAGCAGTTGATGGAGCATTTGAAGGCGGTGCACGTTAAGAATGTGCACACGGATATCAAAAACCACATCATACCCTTCAAATTCGATACGGAGATCTTGCGGTGTTTCATTTGCTTGAATGTCTTCAACAGATTCAAGGCTCTGTTGGAACATATGAATGTCCACTACAGGAATTATATATGTGAGGTCTGTGACGCTGGTTTCGTCAACAAGCACATTCTGTTGTGTCACAGAGAGTGCCACAAAACTGGCACGTTCGCTTGTGATCGATGTCCGAAAGTATTCAATACGCTTCGGAAGAAAAAGTTACATGAGCGGACAGTACATAACGAAAGTCGTCTTCCACATAAATGTGGATACTGCAACGAGAGATTTAAAGAGAATTTCAATAAGGATGAGCATTTAGCTCGAGTGCATGGCATTCGTAGACCAGTTATCAAATGTCAGGCATGTGAGAAGACATTTGAAACCCACCGAGCTTGGTTGTTACATACGAAACGAGATCACCTGATGCTGAGACAGCACAAATGTAACGACTGTGATATGGCGTTCTATTCTAAGCGGGAGTTGGACAACCATGCAGTAAAGCACACGGGATTAAGGGAGTTTCGTTGTGAAGTGTGTCTCAAATCGTACGGGAGGTTAAAGACGTTGAAAGAACACATAAGAAGACTGCATACAGAAGACCGTATCAAGTGTGGACAATGTGGACTGTCGTTTACCCAAAACTGTACTCTAAAAGCCCATATGCTGGCAAAACATGGTGGAATGTAAACCTTAAATTCCATAAGATCGTTAGACAATTGTTTCTTAAATTAAAATACTGTAGAACTACAGAAGCGGTTTTATTTTAACCCAAAATCACAACGATTTTTAACACAATATCTCATAACAAACAGAACAGAACAATCGAGTAAGGAAAAGACAGATGGATGCCTTTTTGTATTTTATGATATTATTATTTGTTATTTTACGAGAAAATATCGGTTTAGTGCAAGTTAGGTTTAAAAATAAACAAGATTGAATATTATGTTGTTGCCGTGTCGAGATTTGATGAGTGCAATGCAAAGGATTATTAACAATTCATAAATTCGTTTATAAGCAGTTAACTTTACTGTCCAAAAATTGGGAGTCTGAAAGACAGCGTAGTCACTAATAACTATTTCTCTTTATAGGTATACGAAGGATTACAATCGAAAGGGAAACTACTACTCGTCGAGTGGACGTACGATTCGTGAAGAAAAAGAAAGTGTTAACAGAAAACAAAGAAAAGATATCAGATATGAAGAAAAGTCAACAGAATCTGAGGCATATATTGATGCATTCGAATGCAAACCCAATAAGATGCAAAGACAGCCTCGGATACACATGTGCCTTCTGCCCTGAGCAATATCCCGAACCCGTAGACTTAAAGAAACACTTTCTAGAAGAACACGGTAGCGAGAGATTAATTAAGATTATGATAGCTCGGCTATTCGAGCATGTTGTTAAATTAGACATAACTTACCTTAGCTGTACACTTTGTAATGCAACCCTTACGAAGATAGAAGATTTGTTATCACATCTTAAAGTGCAACACGGAAAAGCGGTTTTCGTTGATATAAAGAGCCAAATTGTTCCATTTAAATTTGAAACTCCAGACCTACAGTGCGCGGAATGTTCAGCGCAGTACGCCAACTTCAAGCTCCTACAAGAGCACATGAATACACACTTCGGGCATCACATATGCGATGTTTGTGGAGCGTGCTTCGTAACTGAGCGTCTCTTGATTTGTCACGTGAAGAGACATAGCACAGGGGAGTACAAGTGCGATGAATGTGACAAAATATTCACAAATAAACAGAAGTTGAGAGAACACGTAAGAAGAACGCATTTGGGTTTTGGCAAGAGGAACAAATGTCAATACTGTGACGAGAGATTTCTCGATTACTGGAAGAGAATCGATCATATGGTAAAGGAGCATGGCGTACCCCCAATTATCTTAAAATGTCAGGCCTGTGACAGAACCTTCCGGAATCAGAGAGCATTATCAAGGCATACCAAGAAGGATCATCTGTTAGAGAGGAAAAATAAGTGCACCGAATGTGAGATGACGTTTTTCAGCAAGAGTAGCTTGAACAGACACATGGCGAAGCATACAGGGCTCAGGCAGTTCAGATGTGATGTCTGTTTCAAAGCGTATGGAAGGAAAAATACGCTAAGGGAGCATATGCGGATCCATGCGGATGACAGGCGGTTTGCATGTGCACACTGCGGCATGGCATTCGTACAAAAGTGCAGTTGGCGCAGCCATATGCGATCGAAACATGGAGAAGAAGTTTAGTTGAATTGTAATGTTTATTTTATCTTTTATAGTGGTTTAAATAAAGTCTGAGTTTTTAAATGTTGTTTATTTGAACGAAAGTTCCCTTTACCCGTTGATTATGCAGTACTAACTGCGCCCCGCGGTTTCACTCGGATTAAAACATACGTAACCTCAAGATATATCAATCAATTCAGTACTTTTGGGTTGATGATTTCAGAAACACAGACAAACTACTTTGTCTTAGTCCTCCGAAATATTTTGCAAATATATGGAATGTATCAGCAGACACGCGGAACTTTAACTTTTTAGGTGTAAGTATGTGGAGTTGCATATTATCTAATGCTTAAGATTAAATATGTATCTAAGACTATAAGGCAACTTGAAAAAGATTCAAGATTCAAGTAGATTTCCTATTTTATACTCTCGTCTCGTAAATATTCAGACATATATATATTTAGATATATAAATAAACAGATTAATGCAAACGTACAATAAAATCAGTTCTAACAGCGATATGGACATCTTTCACACTGACAACATCAATGAATTTATAGTTTTGTAGCTTCTAACTGACATCTATAAATAAATGCGTATTTATAGATGTTCAGTTATCAGCATGAAATCACAACTTGTATTTTGATTTTTTCTTTTTTTTTATGTTCAGGAAATATCAAACGAGCATGCAGCCCATCTGATGGTAAATGGTCACTGCCGCCCATGGACATCTGTAATCAACCCCAGATAAGATCACAGTCCTACCTGGGGTCAGTCACAGGTGCGTTGCTACCCCTGAGGACTAAGTTGGAACGCCGCGAATAATTATGTCTCTCTTACGACACCGTTCAGACCAGGACGCAGCAACGTTTAACGCTGCTGCTATAAGGCAGAAATAGGTGTGGCAGTGGTGCCGGATTCGAACCACAAAATGTTCTACCACTTTTAATTTTTTTCTTAGAATTCAAGTAATCTGAAGGCACCCAGCACTACTGTAATTTCTACTACAATAATGGTTAACAAGAAATTTTGAAAAAGGTAGTAGGTGCATCTGTAATCGGCTACAGAGGAAGTCAGGTCCTTTTTAGGAATGATTTTAGATGTTCGAGGAGTGTGCTATTACTAATCACTTATAATGTAAAGTAATGAAAAATTACATGTTTTATTTTATCCCCAGGGAGGTGTGATACTCGTATCTCACGACGAAAGGTTATTACGAGTGGTCTGTAAAGAGTTCTGGGTTTGTGGGAATGGATCTGTGACGAACATCGAGGGCGGCTTCGACGAATACCGCAGGATCGTGGAGCGGGAACTCGAAGCACAGAATAAATCATAGGACCGACTGCTTACGCTAATACAATTCATGTAAAAAGTTAAAGTAAATTATATTAATGTACTATAAAACGTGTAGCTTTTCTTTATTTATTAAGTTTTTAAGCTAAAGAAATTATCGGCAGTTGATTAATTAGTGTAATGAAAAACGATTTATAATAATGCAAATTTTTATTTCATACCTCCAACCTCTCTGTCTTCATTAAATAATTAGCAAACAATTCCACAATGAATTGAAGTACTCGCAGAAACCATGGCAATAAAAATATAAAATTAACTTAAAATTGAATATTTACAAATTAAACTCCATAATTCAAAATACATAATATACAATTAAAATAGTGACTGAAATAGCAATAAAATAAGAGTAAATTCTCTCTTTTGACAAAACCGAATAAAATGAAACGCTAGATTAGTATTATGAAGCCATCTGCAGACACTTTTCTTTCTATAAATGCATTTTAAGAGATACAACGCCTATTTGTAACTGTATTACTGTATCGGAGGGTAATGTGTTGTTTATCATGGTAAACTAATGTTGTATCGATGATTATACTTTTGACTTTTATATAGGTTACATATTAATATCAATGTGTAATATATAATTTCTTTATCAGTTCGTATTATGGCAATTGTTAACTGTTCGCGAATTTAGGTACGAATTACAAAGTAACGCTAGCAGATCACAAAAACATCTTAATTAAATTATGTCCGGTTGGCAAAGACGAATGGCGGAATGGATCATTCTTCTCGTGAGCGGAGGGGTCGATCGATAAAATATGCCATCTACTGATGCTTCTTGCGTCTTGTCTTGGTTTTATCGGCATTTCTCAGTACCTCGGCGTAGGAAAGTTCCAGTTTCCTCAATTTGTGAATTTCTTGTGATGCAGTGCTTTGTTTGATATCCCAAGAATCTGTCTCGGGATTCCAGCCTTGGTAAATCTTGCCGGTCCTGCCGCTTACGCTGGGCGTTGGGGAATTCAAGTTTCTGTTGTAAAACTGTAACGTAGATCCGTTCCATTCACCCTCGCAAGACCTCACAAGAGGACTTGCCTCGATGGGTCTGTAATCCCTTCGTCCCTTCTTGTTACTAGATTTCTGGTATGTGATCTTCGGGGGCGAAGGGAACACTGGCGAGTCAGCTCCCTGGCGATCTTGGCTGTGCTTACGGTTGCGATGCCTCGACTTCTTCCGAGTGGCCGCAATATATTCCAGAGGTTGACGGACCAGTGGCGTCAGCACTCTTTCTTTTTCTCTGTCTTTCTCATTATCTTTTTCCTTTTCCGGCTCTTTATCTTTTTCCTTTTCTTTTTCTTTAGGCTTTTCTGTAGAGCTCGCAGCCACTGGTTTATTTTCCTTGTTAGTCTCAACTTCTTGGTTTTTGGGAGGTTCAGGAATGGGTTGCTCTTTTTCCTTTAGTGTTGGAGTCTCTGGGGCGGTAATATCTGATACTGGAATGGATTGTTCAGACATAACAGATGACAGAACGCTCTGAGTGTCGTCGGTGAAATTACCTGGCGGTTCTTCGTTTGCCGGTGTCACTGGGGGAACTTTCCCAATTGTTGTGTCATCGAGCAAGGGCAGCTGTTCTCCATCATCTTTGTTTTCAGCGGCCTTTTTCAAAATTGTAAAGATCTCCTTAAACAGCTCCCGATATTCAGGCCTGTTGCGGAAACGACTGTCCATAGGACTAACATCGTCATAAATGCTAAAGCGGTAGTCTTCTCCGTCGGCGATTGTGCAAAGGAATGATCCGGGTCTTTCGCGTTCGGTTTGTGTGGCTTTGTTGCTTGTTTCATCTGAGAAACCGGAGCTGGAGGTCTCAGCCTCTGAAAAGTCTGGTGTTTGAATGATTTTCTTACGGGACGTAGGTTCTACTTTCTTCTGCTGTGTGCTTTCTTTGAGAGCCTCCTCTCCATGGCCGCTTTCTTCGTCAGTATCCTTAACACTGAACTGACTATAGTCCCCAGAGGTTTGCAATTCGTCTTGTAGCGAAATAGGTCCGGATTGTGTTTGTGCGCCAGGCAATGAATTGGGTTTATTCTTCCTTATGTTCTTGACTTGCGACAGCTGAACTTCAAGAAGAGCCTCGTACTTCTGAACGAGTTCCCTGTACGGGTTTTCGTGGCCATCTTCTTTATTTGCCCATACACCTTGAAGTAATTTCTCCTTGGCATTCTGTAAGGATACCATAGAATTTAATGAACATGTATAAAATGTATAAATTCAAGGTGTCCTAAATCGCAAACAAGAGAAACCTAACTGTTTAATAGTAATAAAATAATGATTGATTTGTTATCATATTAATCGAAATAAGATGACTTAATAATGACGTGTTTTGTTATTATCGTGGAGTGATACAATGTTCCAATGTGGAGCTCATGAATATTACAAATCTAGTAATGACACAAGTAAAAGATTATTGTTAAGTATATGAGAAATTAAGAAATCCTATCTAAAGGTAAAAAGAGACATTTATTCATTGATCCTTTTTACACTATTAGTCTTAAATACACCCATTACTCCAGAAATACAATGTTAGGTTAGACAATAAATACATGTATAAGCAATCTGAAGTACAAAATACAAATCTGGGACATTATTAACATTGTTTGTATTAGTAACGTGAACTATTAGTATTTGATATAATTGTTTGGAATCCATTGAATGTCGGGTATTAACGACACATCGTCCAGATTACACGGGCTGAGTGGATGACCGTCACCAATGATTTAGATTAGCGTGCACTCCGCGCTTAATCTAATAACGTGACAGTAATGGACGTACCTTCGACTACATGCGATATATCCAAAGAAAACTACTGCAAATGCGCTTCATAATGCATATGCAAAGCGTAATCAACAACATCAGGGGTAGTTGGAAAAGCTTTGCCGCCTAGAAACGATTGAAACAGTCGCATGAGATTCAAGAGAAGAAGAAACCAAAGCGTAGGTTTACATAAGGTTCCCACTTTAGGGTACGTATGCGAGAAACTGGTTGCAAAAATAGCGATCTCAATAATGCGAACTAAATTCTATTTCGTGCAATTTGTTTTAAAATCGTGCAGTAATTTGTGACGAACTTCACAAATCAATATGTAAAGTATTGTAGTTGAGTAGTTAGTATTTTGCAAATCAATGAGCAGCTGTGAGTTAATGTTATTATTAAGAACATTGCAGAAACAAGAAGTATTAGAAACTTTATAGATAACTACTGTTAGTGAACATAGATTTTTACGGAAAGTCTAAGCGTATGGTAATTTATAACCTGACAATTTGAAATGTGTGTGAATGCATGCATATACAAGGGGTATATTGATGCTTACGTCGAATTTGACAAGTTTGCTGGTGACATGATCTTCTTTGGGACTTTGTTGACCAGAGGGTGTAAGGATGAGAGAGCTCATAGCGCTTCGGTCGTCGTCATCACCGTCTAGAATCGATGACATGTCGTCGCGTTCCATGCCTCGCAGGCATCTGATGCAAAGCTGCCCTTGTCTAGGAGTGAAAAGAAAACATTTTATTGTATAAAGTGGTAACAGTAGGTATGCTGGGGCCGGGTAAGCAGGTACAACTGCTATATCTATTTTTATTAAATAACGAGTATTTTCGTTTTGGTGGAAGGCTGTCAATCAATGCTCTTATATGATTTGAATAATATAAAAATACATACGAAAAAAAATTGAAACAAAAATTAAAAGAAAGAAAAGTTATTTCATCATTAAAAAAATTACATCGCGTAAAATTTTAACAACATGACGTCATAAAACACTTTAGATATTTAAGTATTTTAATTTTAAATTCATACCTAACTTCCTCCAATATAGAGAATTCTTCATGCATTGACTTGGGCTCATCGTCTCGTTGATGCCAATTCCTCAGCTGTTCCTGCAGTCTGTTGTTCTCTTGTACCATTGACGCCAACTGTTCTTCAAGTTCCGTAACCCTTCTTTGTTCTTGAGCGAATGCTACCTTGTTCTCCCTCAGTTCATCACTTAGCCTGAGCAAATCCTCATCCTCTTTTGTCAGTTCTGGGAGAGGTGCTATCGTCTTAAGTGGTGTGCTGTTTGCATCTTTCTTGCAGTTCGGAGTTTGTGGTTCGGCAGCTTTTTGTTCTTTGGGTTTATCGTTGTTCTCCGTTTTTCTTTCCGCTCTTCGCCTAACTATTTCGATCTGTGCGTTCAGGTCGTCCACAATCTTTTGAAGTTCTTCGCATTTTGCTTCCAGTGTCTCGATGTTTGAGCACAGCCTGAAATTTAATAAAGAAAACATGATCACATGATTACATGTTCTGTATCCAAATTAAATCTGGCATTTGAAAAACATAGTTTTATGTGTGAGAAACGTTGAATGAAAGTTGGAAGTGAAATGAGATAACATTTTAGGGCAATTTAGGGGAACATTAAACGAATGGCGTTATGCAATTGAATGTCACGATCACCATGTTGTAGGATACTCACGATTTAATATGTTTCTTGTCGGCGGCATGGTCGACTGCTAGTCTGTGGTTGGCCCGCTCCAAATCTTGAATGCTCACCTCGAGCTGCTCGTATATTCTCAGTCTTGAGTCGTTAACTTCACGCAAAGCAACAGTTTGCTTTGTTAGATACTGAAAATAATAGAATGGAAATAATATTGTCAAAGTTTTTAAGACATAGATCATTAATTTCATCATAATCACTTTAAAGAGTAGGCCTGTCCTGAACCATTCGATCGGAACACCATTGTTGCTATAATGTGTATTGTACAAGTATACCCAGAAATTTCTTGTCTGCCACGGTTGTAGAATATTTCACTATTAATCATAGCCGGCAACGATTACATTCATTAATAGAATTAGATACGTTAATTAAAATTAGATACGTTAATGTTTCCTGCATGAAAAATTTCAAAAGTATTTATTTTAAGTTAATATTTACTTCTATTTCTTGCGCTTGGTCTTCGATGACATTTTGGTGTTGACGTAGAGCGGTCTCTAACTCCTTATTCCTTTCTAAGAGCGTCTTCCCGAGTTCCGCCGCGAGCTGCAAATCTGGAACAATTAAGTGATCATAATTTAGCTGTGTGTCGAATACATGAAAGTATACATAGTTAAACGTAAATTATGTAAACGAGGTGAGAGTGACTTGAACGTAGCTTGAACGCAACGTGGTATTGATTCGACTGCAATTTATCCTATCAGATTACCATTCGGTTACTGACACCACTCGATTGCGTTGTCTCAGAGATGAAGCACGGATAATTGGCCACCGGCTTCGTTGGCGCAACACCGCGTACGTTCAACGCCCCACTATCCACATCGTTGTTCGATAAATTATCAACGGCACATTGCCTTGTTACTATTACGAAGTTGTCAGTCATAACTCAACTGAAACGCGAATGAATACGTGAAAGGAGAACGTTGTATGGTATTGCCAACCTTGTCGACATGAACAAAACGTTAAAAATGCTCAAGTTTAGTTCATAATCTAGGTCAAAGCAGTCACGCAAAATATTTAATGATGCTAGCGGGCTTATTGAAGCGTAGTTGACATTTTTTCTGGAGAGTGAAATTATTTGATGGATTATTATTGTTCACCGATCAGTACAACACTGTAACCAGAGTGTTTTTATGTGCTATTAGCGAACTGGATTTATGTTTGACTGGTGTTACGTGAATTCTTCAGCCGTTCAGCCAATGGATATTTAAAAAAATAGAAGTAATGACCGTGTTAAGTCGCTCCAGGTGTATTGTTGGTATTATTGTTTCAAAAGGAACTTTAAGAGTACAGTACAATCATAAATTCACATAAATTGGTGTAAAGTAGGTAGTCAAATAATTAACATTTCCAGGTGTATTAACGTTGCACCGGTGCGTTCCATTGGACATCCCGCGGTCCTCCTGCAAGCGTTGAGTTAGGCCACTAGGGGGTTTTAGTGGGTAGAAATCTCACATAACCTGGAGTCTCTCCCAAGGCATCGGTGTACATTTTGAAGTTTTCCACCCGTTAAACAAAATGTCTATTAACGTTATAGTTATGGTATTATTCCTCATTCACATTAAGATAATATGCACGTATTTTCATGGAATTCTCTAAGAGCAATTCCCTATCTATCGGCGCCATTTGAGTTTCGAAAACTATTATCAATTGCAAACATTTCATTAAGCGGTTCTCAACAGCGCGTGATGTGCTTACCTCCGTCTGTAGATGTGACTGCACAAAATACCTATCTTGCTGTAATGTCAGCTTGAAATTTTTTGTTTGTTTGCTCGTTTGTGGGCAATTTTTCAAAACAAGTATATTAACTCATTAATATTGTGATACACATATGCGAAATATCTCTGTAAAACAATTTCAAAATAAGTAAGTAGGAATTTACTTAGTGCGTTGATAAATAATAATAGTGCGATCAATATTTACTACCTGCGTTGAACTTTAGAACTAGGGTTGCCATAGATATGTAATTTCGTATGTATATGTGAAAAAAACCATACCGGTTTCGGATGCGGTTATAGATTTTAATTATTTCGGATTATCAGAAAGTGTCGGTTACGGTTTATACCTATGATTTTTGAGGAAAGTGAAAACAATTAAGACAAGTAATGGTTTACTTTTTTGCAATTAAGGAATGCGCCCGGTTACTGCGTCGGCTCGATTGAGTGAAAACCTATTATTATGAGTTATTTGAACTCTTCTCCTATCTAAATTTATTATCGCACTCGGTTACGGTTTCGGATAGATTTTCGGTAGATTCGAGAGTTTCTGATACAGTTATGGAATTATTTAAAAACAACCATGTACCTAACCATAACATCCCTATTTAGGATATTTTAGTAGGGTGGTACTATTTTGTTTTTATACCTACGTTATAGGTATTTTTCCTTCACTACAAAGAAAGGTGTTACTGTCGCTATTGGACATAGATCTCCTTTTGGAATGCATAGGATTTGAGTCATTACATATCTACGTTGGTAGTTAACTAATCGGATAAGACTACCTTTGTGACTATTGGGAATGCAGAATTCACAAGCATGGGGATTTCCTGGTAATGCGATAGAGTATGGGATTAATATATTACATCTGAGGTTGATTGCAGATGTCCATGGGTGGCAGTGGCCATTTACTATCAGATGGGCTGCATACTCGTTTGCTACTTCCTTAACATAAAAAGATCCTATGGCAGCATGGAAAAGTTTAATAAGAATAAACCGATTTCTATTGGTACTAACTTATTGTAAAGAAAAGAGGTTTGTGTTATGCTTACTTTCTCGGACAGTGATCTGTTATATGCTGACTGATGGCTTTAATAAGAAATGTATCTACCGGTAATACATTTTTTACTCAAAGAGAAATCAGGACGTTCCTACTTAAGTGTATCCAAAACTCGTTTTAGTGTAATGTAAAATGCCAACATATCTCTGGTCAAGGTTCATATAGATAATTGAACGACATCAATATCTAAGGTTAGCGAAAACACGTACAAATCAATCAGCATTAAATTAGTTTCTTTTATATATTCGATCAAACATTTTGCATCACGTAGGTACAAAATCGTTGTCCCTGTAGTTCCGGAACAAGAAGAGGGCTGCGGTATACCCTGCCTGTCTTAAGAGCCGACTAAAAGGGGATTTTCGGGGTCGCGGGCGGCAAGAGTGGGAGCTCAGACCGCCTGGCCAGCGATCCCGGAAAGGACGGCAGTATGTGTGGTCGCATACTGTTGTAAATACCAGATGATGAGATGAGCTTAATAGCTCACCTGCGTGGAACCCAATGGGGCAATGCGCTAAGAGGACTCTGGTCGCGTTCCTCTGGAGATCTCGGAGTCCTCTTTGTAGCGCTGATGGCGGCCACCAGGGGGGTTTTAGTGGGCAAGAATCCTACATAAGCCGGCGTCGCTCCCACGGCAATAGGTACCTTTTGAAGGTTTCCCTCTCGAAAACAAAAAAAGGTACAAAATCGTGGTTTGTGACACTAAGGTAGCGATGACTTAAGGGTAGGTATATTTTTAAGTAGGTAAATAAATTATTTTAATTTTACTTAGCAATATATAGCAATATACAGTCTCGTAGTCTCTGAGTTAAGTGGTCACTGCAAGTACTGTAACACATATACATTACGAGTAGTTTATGTTAAAAAGAGTGGCAAAGAAATAGACACGGATAAGTACAATACTTTTACTAGGAAAACTCAGAATTTCGGGGTCTGTCAGGGACATTTAAAAGTTGTTAAGTCTAAGTTTAAGTTTTTAAGTAAGCATTGCGCCATACTTGCGTATTCGTAGTTTTCCCTTTAAAGTATCGATGTTTTCTCCACAATTAGAGCGAGACATTATTATTTCCTAAACGTACATATTTCGAAAAATCACTTGTGTTTGGATTCGAATCTCAGTCGAATGCAACAAAACACTTTTCTTATACCTAATATCAAATATTATTGTAACTATTGAAATTTATTCCACGATTGCAAGTATGACGAATAAGTTAACCATTCCTATTTAGCATTCAGTCGGTACACTTAAGCCGACTGAATTAGTAAGTCAGTGTTTCCTGGAGTTGCATATTGCATTTTCTATCTTGAAACGTATATAATTTGCATCTAACAGCGAAACAATAATAAACAACGATTCATAAAAAAGAAAAATGACATTCAACTTTGAAAAATAGGACAATACTTTATTACTTTTTGTTTCCCTAACGAATGTAGGTAGGTATATGAATATCCTCCTATGTCATGATTAGACTTAGGTAAGTATTTTCAATGAATCAATAGCACTGAAGCTCAGGTCGTTAACCAGTTGTTTAAACAAGTCCGTTTATCTGCAAAGTCCTCAATAACCCAACCAAAATGTACCAACCAATGCAATACAATTGTGAACACAATGGCTGACCTTTGACACTTATTTAGAAGTAGGTATTGTCTGATGCTTGCTTTGAAAGACGGGCAACCTAATTCTTAAAGTTGTTCACTTTGTTGGGTACATACAATTATCCATTATTGCATCCTTATTCCAATAGAAATTAATAAACATTTCGGTATCGCGTCCGGGTACAGCTGGGCTCGGGAATTCTCTAACTAAAAATAATTAGGAAAATAAGGTTTTAGAGTTTTAGGCATAATCTCCACCGGTCGGTAGTCGAGGGCTGATTGGTGGATCTCTTTTGATAACTTTTTTTGAAGGACACTCAAGCGTGAGTCTTGGTATAAATTATTCCAGCCACAAGTCAATCAGTGAACGAAATTCAAATAAAATCTAAGCTTTATATACACGAAGTATGAGTCAGGTGTAATTGATTCAAAGTAAAATTACCAATCACCACGTTAATGTGTATTATCAGTTTAATAAATATTTTTCTACTGATATTACAATTATATACTTATTCAAAC
>DWPW01000215.1:0-13101 GCA_018252015.1 Astraptes brevicauda
AGCTGCGCCCCGCGGTCACGCCCGCGCCCCCCTCACCGGCTGCGGACCTTCACCCGCCGCTAGCCGCCGGTACCGCCGCTAGCTAGCTGCGCCCCGCGGTTCTTTTAAAACTCGGAAGTACCATCAAAGCATGCATTCGATCTCATGGACCACTGTCTCCCATAGACATCAGTGATCAACTACAGATGAGATCAGACTGCTACCCAAGGTTGAACACAGATGCGTTGCTATGCTACGGACTAATTTGGATGTCTGCCTTACCACACCCTCCGAACTAGAACACAGCAATGCTTCATGTTAATAGGCAGAAATAAAGCGGTGCCGCTGCGTCAATTTACTTACAACGATCAACGGTATGTCACACGAAAAGTACGCCAGACATGCAACCCGTAACACAAGGCGGGGAAGGCCCTACGCGGTGTGTCCACGAATGCGGCGAGATCTTTGCGGTGCGGCGCCGCACCGCACCGCAGCGTGTGTACGCAGTTTGTATGTACTCGTATGATGTATGTGATTTATAGTGAAATCAAAGGCAACTGAATTTTAAAACAATTGACCATAACCGATTGTGTTGAAATTTTTCGTACGCATCTGGTATGGTTTAGAAACGTCATTCTAAACTCAATCTGGCGGACGAACCAAGATTGCGTCCAAATATAAAGCCATCTACAAAATATGGGTATGAAATGAAGGGATTTTTCATAAGAAGACGAAAACAAAATGACGTTACTAAAACCGTTAATTTTCAATATTTACTTAATGTAGATTTATTTCAACAGAAATTACCATACATTTAGTGTTTATCTTTTACAGATCCACTGACGAGTGCAAGAATAGTATTGATATAATTACAAATTAGCCATCACTAGGTTGAATGCAAATTAAAAATTGATTAAACAAATTTTAGTTCCTACATTATTCTGTTGTCCGTTTAAATCCTTTTAAACATATAAGATTTATTAAGATTGTAAATATATTTCATTTAACTCGCCAGTTACGATTATTAAAGTAAAAAAATGGAATGTACTTATAAGAATGTATAACTTTGTCGTATATGAATACCTGTTTATTACCAATAATCATAATGTAGTATTTTTGGTACTCAATTATTATTAATTTCGTTTATGTTGCCAACCGGAAGTTAAAAAGTAAACATTATAATACTGCTCTGATAGGTAATCGCTGCAATCATCATTTTTTGCCTCGGTCGTCATTGATTTAATGCGCAATTCGATTTACTTTGACTTGTATATCGATTGTAAGTTGCATTCGCGACTAATTGGTTTTGTTATCTATAATGTGTGTGTGCGCGGTTGTTTGTTACGGATGTGGGAGTGGTTGTGTTAATTCAGTCATTTTAGATAGGAAATATAGTTGTTTAAAAAACTGAAATATGTTTTTATTTTTTAATAATTTATTTATAGATTTATCCTCTATCACATATCTATATATGCACAATCTTACATTTTTCGTTCTCTCTTCCTCAAACAAAACTATCCACATAATTAGGATACATTTTTTGAAATATATGCAGCATAATTATTACATCATCATACCATGTACAATGCCTATTGTATTTGATAATTTAATCAAATATTTAAGCATATAAAGCACATTATATCTCACTCGCTATCAGAGAAGTGTAAATTCAGCGCAATTGATGATTGTTCGGCAGTTTTATCTTCAGAACTTTTCATCCACACTTCTAGCAGGCCACTGTCTAGCTCCTCATTTTCAAATGCCTCAAATATTTCTTTCTCATCGAACCGGTTTTTGTCTCTCATTGTCGACTTTAAATCACCTGTCATGAAGCTTTCTGGTACCTTTCTAAGTTGCTTCCAAATATGTGAAATATCTACTATTGAAGAAACCTCAAAATCCTTCTTTGGCAATTCGTATTGCTCGCTCCAATCGTGAAGACGCTCAGAACTGTCATCTAACATAAACGTTTCTAAGTGATCAGGAAATATAGTGTGACAGGACACATCTCCTAGCGAATTCTGTAATAAAACATCATATTTTTCGCCTTGCTCCAAAGTGATACAACCAGTTATTGCTGTGTGCAATCTAGTATCTATGGGATTATAAAGATTATTACATAGTTTATTATTGCGGGCTTCTTCTAGAGTCTTTAAAATGCTGGGAGGGCGATATGGAATCGTCAAGTTACACATATCCACCTCCTTTCTGTATCGGTTAAAGTTTGGTATGACACACATGTCTTCACACCATTGGCTACTAACGCAAATTAAATCCTTGCCCATTTCGAAGTGGCACTTTGCAATATATGTAGGGACACACTGCATGCCGTGCGTCCACCGCTGCACGGCTGACACTTTGTGCTGCTCACAAAAACGCAAATCCATTGAGAAAAGATGATGATCAGTGGTCACGTACAAGAGAGGCGCAGTTTCCGACTGCCTCGCTGCGCTTATATCATTGCATTCCATCTCATCAGTAACATTTCTCACATCTGTCCACATATATGCCACATCATTTGACCTCTTATCGTACAAGGAAATGGAATTCCTTCCTATGTGTGTGTAAAAGCTTCTCTCTGTGCTGATGACAGTGTTCCAGTTATCAACAAGGGTACGAATGTTCGCTTTTAACTTCACACTTTTACCTAACATTCTATCTAAATTTACTATACTTAAATTATGGTCTAATGTAGTGACATACAATATGTTTTTATGACAAAAGTCAAAAGATATTCCTGTGTAAGGCTGTTCAGATTCTATTAATTTGAGCATTTCAAATTCAAATTTATTATCAGTGGTATTGATTTTTAAAATAAATACTGTATTTCTAGTTCTAAGAGCCACAATATTTTCTGATGAACAAATTGTTTCAAATATATTGCATCCCTTAGGACACTCAAATTTTGCAGCATTATCCAAACTTATTATATTATCTTCTCTATTATATTCTGTTATATCTGAAACAATGATGTTATGTGATTAACAAGCAGTGATAGCCTAATGGTTGAATCTCGGTCTCTTAATCGGGAGGTCCGGGGTTCAAATCCAAGGCATGTACCTCTGTATTATGTGCATATTTGGAAATGAATTATCACTTGCTTTAACGATGAAGGAAAACATTGTGAGGAAACCTGCACTCCTGAGTTCTTTAAGAAAAAGTTTTCAAAGGTGTGTGAAATCTACCAATTTGCACTTGGCCAGCGCGTTGGACTATGGCCTACGAGGGGTGTAGTCCCTCTGAGGAGACCTGCGCCCAGCAGTGGAACAATAAAGGGGATGACGATGAGTAAAATTAATAATACTTGCTCGTGTTATGTTTAAAAAACACTAAATTTTTAAGAATCTTATAGCGTGATGTCTTATAAATATACTCGCTTCATTTTGTCTAGCTGTCAATCTAAAATTTTTATAGATAAAAACTCCTATATATACAGAACTAATTCAGCTTCAGTCATATATTTATTTGTATAAATATAGGTATAATGAGACAGATGCTATTATTTTTTTCAGTTTCATCATTTGGTTTTAGTCAGTTGACAAGTAGGCTGTGGAGGTCAACCCACCATAATTAAGTCATGTGCCAATTGCATGATTCCTCACAAAATACAACATATAACATAATAAGTTACTACTCACATACACAGTTGAATTCACTATGCAGCAAGTAATCCACCCAGTTGATACAAATCAGTTGGAGATTACCGCTGCCAGCATAGTACCAGTTGTAGGAACTGTTGCAGCAGGGATCCGGGTCTCTGTCCAGGTGGGCTGCCATTTCCACAAGGTGCTTGGGACACCTCACCACATCATCATTGAGCTTTTCGTATCTTTCTGTCATGTTATTTAAAACTGTTGAAGAACATATCTTTAATACCTAATGATTAAAACTTATAAAATAACATTTTCTGTGTGTGTTTAATCTTGGGCGTGAATTTAATATTTAGGTAAAGACTTATACAAATTGTTTTAACATTCAATGGACAACTTTAAGTATCACTCCATTTTAACTGTGGTTAGTTACAGATGTCCTGATAAGCTGTTGCGAGATGGTAGGTAAATTTAAAAACTTTTTAGATAGAATTATTTTACATGAGTTAATTTTGAAACTATAATGTAATAATAAATTGCTCTTATCTACCCTTCACTTACATGCTGTTTGTCTAAGACTTTTACAAGCTCGAAACCAATCATACTTTAATTTTAAATGGTCCGTAACTGGATCAGATTTTCCTATATATTGCATAGTATTTATCATTTTCGGCGGAAAACTTTTATGAGAAAATGGCTCATAGAACGCAATATCCAGTTGTCCATCCCAATCATCGCCGACGGAGTTTAAAGTGTGTCCAGGGACGGTGAAGTGGAAGTTTTGTAGGTGTTTTTTCGTTGTTCGACGCTGTTTCAATGTTTGTCTGTACATCGAATAAGCCTGCACATTCTTGTGATGTAAATCTTCTAATATTTTATGCACCGGCGCAGTGTTGTCTAAGCTGTCGGCAACCAATTCTCTGACTATTTTCTTTTTCTAGGCATACAAAAAATACTTAGTGTAAACATCATAGATGAAATCAAATGAAAACAACTTTTTATACATAAACATACCTTATGTATTTTAATATTCCCAGCGGCACTCATTTCGGTCTTTATATTAAATACTTAATATGAATACTAAGAAATCTCTGATGAAGAAATTTATTAATTTATTGTTGGTTTGAGCCGATCAACTTGCGATTTCATTCGACGTTCAACTGATAGACGGGAACGGGATAGACCACGCGTATTTGACATTGACAACTGTCAATTGATTGACATTTGAAGTTTTTTAATATTGTTTTTCGTCCTTCCCTTCTTGTCTTTCAGCCCGACAACAATAGGCAAAATAACTAATTGAGTTAAATATAAATCAACCACAATCAAAAAGATTGGCGTGACTCCCAAAAATTCAAACGGTGACTCATTTACAAATCTGTACAAATAAAAAAATTGAAGGGTCTGTATGTAATATCAAAATATCATATTTTTACTAAATGCATATGAAAGTATTCATGGTACCTATAACTAAAATACAATTTTTTTTTTGTCTGTCTGTTTAGCTGAAGTAAACTTCTAAACGGCTGGACTGATTTTGACAGGACTTTCACTGGGAGATAGCTGAAGGTCTAAGGCGTAACTTAGGCTATTTTATTTTTTGAAAAAAGCAATAGCGCGTGGTCCACGCTCATGCGCCCGCCGTCGCGGGCGAAAATGTCGGTTGCTATTAAGCAGATATTAATGAATGCTTTTTTGCGTCTTTAGCGCGGGTAAAACCGCAGGGATCAGGTAGTTATAAATAAGCACTAAGAGCTGAAGGGTGCTTTTTTACTAAGAAGTGCAGATATATTCCAGACGTGCAGGCAGAATAGCTAAGCTGTGGATCATTTGGATGTCTGTTAAATTCAGTAATAGGATTGTTTGATTGCAATGAAATGTTTTTCATTCAAAACAAAGTGACCCTATTTAAACACAGCCACCTCGCACATCTTTGGTGGTAAGGTACCTTTATATAAATTGCTTGTCTGATCACAGTAGATAATCATTAGATAGCTAAGTGTTATTAAGAACATATAAGTAGTTTATATTTAAGAATATTTTAAGACAGTTTCCTGTCACTCATATACAATCATGTAGGCATACGGATACACGAGCTTCTCATGCGTAAAATAATCTGTTGCAGCCTCACTGCCTGACAGTAAAAAAACAATACTATGCAATTGGCACGCGTGCTGGCATAGACCACAGGACAAAGGCACAAACTTATTACTGGTAAATTCAAAAATAGTTAGCGGATGTACGAACATTACGATCTACTATAAGGATAAACAACTTATCAGTTTTATACTTTTATTTAATCAAGGGCTTTAGGTCCATGCTAAATTTGGTCTTGCCGAAGAATCCAAAGTTGTATGCGTTCTAACTGACAAACTTCTTAGTAAGGGTAATATCAATTATATAAATAATATTTTACTAATTGTACATTTTCTCCTTAAATATTTCATCATGGAAAAAAAGTTTAGGAAGCGATAGCGCAGAAAATACCGTAAACACTAGAATAGAGTATAATGTCACAAGCATACCTCTTTTCATTTTTATTACAGATTCATAATCAGATGCAGTTGAAAAACAAGTATTAGAAGTTAATTCCTTATTGGCGCGGTTGAAACTGTTACATAAAACAGTGAGGCCTCTTATTTCGGTATTTGCATTCTGCCTATGAAGAAATTTGTCTTCGGTATTATCATTTAATTGGCTCAAGGTATTTGAGTTACCCTTTGATACATCCAGCTCATTCGTATTATCTTTTGATATATCCAGTACATTTGGATTATCTTTTGATACATTCACTTCATTCTCATTAGCCAAACTGGTCGTAACTTTAATAGCTTCTAGTTTGGGGAGTGTCAAAACCTTGTCAAAAGATGAATTGCAATATAATGTTTCATATTCTGCAAACGCGTAGATAGAATGAGATGAAGGTTCGGTTTTTATTCTAATAACAGAATCAGTAACGTTTGTACTGTGATCTATCGTAAGTGTGAAAAAACGAGAAGGAACCTCTGTCAACTTATTCGTATACCTTTTTTCATTATCGAAATTTACTTCTTTATACACATCTAGAGGTTTAAAGAAAGTAAATGACGTTCTTTTGTTGATTTCATTTTCATTATCGATATTTTCTATTCTATCATTATCTTTCGACAATTTTAAAGAATATATACTACAATTCGAATCTATTTGTTTAAGTTTCTCAAGCGAAGGCGTACAAACTAAATCTGTATAATTATTGTCAATTGAACTCTCTTTAATTGCAGCATTATTCAAAATTGTTTTCAACTCTCTGCATTGACTATTGCATTCTTTTACGTTATCGATATTTTTATCATAGGTTTCGCCAGTTATCTTTCGAATTTCATTTAAAAGTCCCATTAAAATATCTAAGGAGGTGCTGTGGTCAATATTTTCCGGTGGATTGCTTGTGGCGCTTGTGGATTGTTTAAGCAATCCCTCGCTGCTATTTTTTATATTTAAAATTGTTAAATCATCTTTACCTGTATTCATGTTATCGTTTGTTAGTTGCTCTGGTTGTATATTAATATTTTCGAATTCTTCTACCGTATTTGTATTTACGTTATTAATGGATGGCTTAGATACTGCAATATTAGCTTGTGTAGCCTGCTCTTGGCAGGCCTCAGTATGTACGCCTTTGAAACATTGACCCGTTTTATGTGATTTACTTATATTCTTATTGATATCTTCATTTAAGGGTAATTCCTTAGATTCTTCAAGGTTTAGATTCGATTTTGATTTATCTAAGTTTTCCTTTAACATTTTGAGACGAGGAGTCATTGAGCTTTGAATAGATTGGTATGTGGGAAAGGCATAACCAATAGTAGCGACTTGCATTGGAATATTTGTAAATCCCCAGTTGATATGCGTATTAGATAGTGCCGCGAGGGGTTTCAGTGCCGTCAAAGATTCTGTCTTAGAATCATTTGTCCTTAGGCTTTGTGATAGACTTGATTTAACTAGCAGGGAGCCGGCGTCTCCAGATTGTACGACGATTACCTGCTGCAGAGACTGCTTTGGTGTTAACGTTAAATTTTTGATCCTCAGTCGCTTAGGAAAGGCACCTACTGATATTTTCTGATATAAAGCATTTTCAAGTTTTCGTAATTCTGTTGCAGAGTTAAACGGCTGTACATCGTACGTCACGGTATCAACGGTACCAATATTTTCATCGACGACATTGTCATGTACAATCTTATCTTTCGAAATACTCGCTACAGCTGTCACTATATTTTTATCTTCAAATATATCATCGGCGTAGTCTGATTCCGACTTCGGCTCTTCAATTTTTAACAAGCTGTCAGTCGATATTTTTTCTAAACCGTCATTACTTAATTTAGACGTCGATTCTTTAGATTCAGCGAGAACCGATAAACAAGGTGCATTGGTATTTATCATTGTATCGATCATATAGTGTAGCTTATTTCCAAGGGCAGTGGATTCCTCCGCACTAGGAGACGAAGTCATTGACGCTTTAACAAAAATATTTTGCTCTTAGTTATTTTATTACGATATGAGACTGGATTACTTATTGATATGTAAAATGTACAATACCCAATTCGATGTCATTCGGAATAAGAGGTACCCGTGACTTGTGTACGTCATGGCCAATGAGATGAGCAGTGTCGATCGGCCCGTAATGACTATTAACATATGATTCTACAGCGACCATTTTCTTTTTTCTAAAATTAAAAAATTAAATACAATATCAGGCAGACATTTCTTGTTTTTGATATCACAAAGTCCAATATGTATTAGGATTAACTATCGACATTTTATAAAAAAATAAGTACTCAATAAAAATTGCTTACAAATTTTCTGGAGTTTCAGGAGTGCTTTGCCTGCAAGGTGTTTCGGCTGGTGGCTGCATCCCTCGTTTTCTGGTAGGACTATTACTAGCCGAACGTCTGGGTCTTACGTTTTTCTCTGAAAAAAAAAAATCGTTCATAAATCATGTTTGTACAGAAATGTTAATAAAAACGCAATAAAATATAATTCACCTTTACACACCTATAGGTGGTACTGTGGGAGTAGGTGGTTTGGCTAAAACCACTGGCACAGTTTCAGATCCTTTACGTTTATTTCTAATATTAGTATTTGCTGTGGTTTTTTCTACTACATGATTGAACGTTGTCGGGCGCTGCGCTCGGTATGAAGTTATATTTCTCCCATATTTATTTTGGTATTCTTCATTATGAGCTTGCATATATGACTTCTTTGGTTGTGCTAAATTATTTAATCTTGAAAAAAGTTTAGAAGGCCCTCGAACGGCTTCACCTCTTGCTTCTTTGGCTTCATCTATAATATCAGATAAATTTCTTTTTGCAGTTCTACTCACGTGTTTATCATCGATGTACGAAACCGGGTGTGGAATATGGGCGGAATCGGATCGAAATCGTCTCTCCTTAGAGGCTCTGGCAGGTGTTGGAGTTAGGTCCTTCAATTGTTCTTGCCGTGGTTTCTTCGATGAGCCTTGACGAGAAATTGTTTTACCATCAGCAACAACATGGTCCATTTTTCTCTGAGTTTTATGCCTCGTTTTTTGAACGTTATCAAATTCATGAAGCAATTGCGATATTGCCTTTAAAGGGTTTTCAGGGTTTTGAAGTGATGGACTTGTTATATTACGCTTGCGATCTACCTTGTTCCGATCTGCTTCTATCTTTTGTAATTTGGAGCTAATTATAACTTTAGGCACTATCGCGACCGGTGCTTCTTTTTTATTTTTATCTTTATATGTTTGTCTTCCAGAGTTGTAATTTTTTTCAAAACTAAAGCTACTAGGATTAGACGAAATTACATGATGTTTTACGCTCGTACCACTATCACTGGCTTGGACTGTAGAGCTTTTTTCGCCGTGTACTAAATTTATATTTTCGGAATTATTTGATACTTGTCTTTTCGAATTCAATATTTCATCTTCATCTACTTTTCCCAACCTTTTCATTAACTCGTATATTTTGTCAATGCTTTGTCTACACTCCACCGGTGTAGTAATTTTTTTCATATCATTTTGGTATGTATTAGATAGATCGTTTGATTTAGGAGTATTTTCAGGAACTAAATTGCACCTGCTTTCCGATATAATGAGTTGATCCATATGGAAGTCATTGCTTTGAGATTCTTCATATTTATCTTTCTTCCTGTAAGAGGTAATAGATTATTTAGTAGTAAAATAAAAATAATCTGGTTACAAATTGTATTATTGTAACAATATAAAGATTACTTGCCTGTCCATATCATCCTCACTAATACTGCTATATGAGCCAGATGATCCTATCAACTGGGAAAACAGAGTGACATTATTATCATAATTTGATAATGGTGTTTCGTAATTTGACAAAATTGGCGTCAAATTTGTTTCTTCGAAGAAATTTTGTTGCATCTGAATAACTGTTTCCGTAGTTTCATCATCAAAGGAACTTTTATCTAAAGCAGTAAAAGAAGATTTGAGAAAAACATTTTCGTCTTTTTTTAAATCGTTTTCTTTCTTCTGCAACTTACGCGATGTTTTCGTTACACTAGGCTCATGAGTTGAAGTTTCACCATAAATGGAATTATAGAATGATTTGTTAGTAATTGACAATTTCGTGACTGAACTTGATGGTTGAGCCATTACAGCTCCTTTACCATATTTATGTTTTGATATTTTGCAGTTTTCGCTTAATGCCATTTTCTTTTTCTTTTCTCGTATTTCTAGTAGCTTCTTTCTTTTTTTCTCTTCCATAAAATGAGATTGGTTTTCATAGGGAGATTTTATTCTGACTCTAGTTGGAGACTTCTTTTTGGTCAGAGATGCGTCTTCAGATTCCTCTAAGAGTGGTGTTTGCATGCTTAACCTTTGCATTGTGCATCGTAATTCATCTGGCGTAGTCAGTGTAAAGTCTGTTTCATTTTTTATGGTTTTCATCGATACTTTTCTTCTCAATATATGTTCACTGATGGTACTAGATTCAGTTGAATCATGATAATTATTTGCTAAAGAACATTCATCCTTGTCAGATGTGGCCAATGATTGTGATTGATTAACTGAATCTGTAGCCATATCCGTATCTGCATCTTCATCATCTTGCTCGTTTATTTCAACTATTTTTACGTGATTCTCAGAACTATCGGTATTAACATCAAATTCAATTTCTTGGTATTGTGTTTCAAATGTTTCTGAAATAAGATAATTTTAATCTTATTATTGCTTTGATAATAATTGAATAACTAATCTTTATGAATACATAATTATTAAATTACCTGGTGCTGTTATTGATGGTATTTTTTGTAAAATCATAATGGAATTTATGTTGCTTATTACATGCCCCGAATCTGAGCGTTTCAGTTGAAATACAACATCGACGCGCGACTGTTCTTCTATATCTTCCTTGTCATCAACATTAAGATCTTTCTTACAACTTATAATTAGATTATCAGCACACCGACCGCTAAATAACTTATATGAAGCACAGATTAATTTTGGTACTTCGATAATAATTTCTTTCTCTAGTATTTTGGATAAAGATCTGACGTCTACTTCGGAATGTACAATGTCATTCCATGTGCTCCTGTTTCCATTAACTTTGCCTTCCACGTGCAATGGTATACTAACAGACGTCGCTAGAACTTTGGCAGCTTCAGGACTTGAAATTTTTAAATCGTTTTCTACTTCTCTCCACTTCTGTTTAGCTTTGTCAGTCAAATAATCCCCGTTGCTAATCCGCTTCAGTTGATCAATAGTATGCTGCACATATCTTATTATGTTATCCATGTGAAAATTATAGTTATCCTCGAGTCGCTTGCAACAGATATAGTCTAGCAAGGAGGCTGGCAGCATTTTTTCAAATCCCACACACTCTGGTATGTTGATATTTTTTAATTGTTGCTCGATGTATGGGTCTTTAAAAAGAAACTGCCTATTATATTCCGTAGTCAAATTTGATGATTTTAGTTCAATATCACCGAATTTGTGGTAAAGAGAATGTTGAATCGAAGACATGTTATTTAGGAGATCAATTCTCTCGTTGTTAATCGAAAATACATCTTGCAAGTCTTCGTTGCTATAAATTTCGCTGACATCGGAGTCGTCAGACTCCCTGTCGTCCTTGTACACAACTGTTTCAACATGCTGGTTGGGAGCTTTACGTTGTATGTCACTAGCGTCGGACATGAGTTTGGTGCCCACATCGATATTTTTATATAATATTACCAAGTCTCCACTGCTCAAAGTTTCCTCACCTGAAAAAATGTACACAATTATTTTGTAGTCAAAATCGAAATATGAAATACATGCAAACCAAAGCCCAAATAAATATAGATTTATTTTTAAAGTACCACAGGAGGCTGACTCACCATTAAAATCATAGCTGTGATCCCTGGCCATAAGCTCGAACAGTTCATCCGCGGTCTGGTACTCGCTGGAGTCCCGCGCAGCACCTTGCCCCGCCCTCCCCTCCTGCGATACTCCGCTTATCAACATTCTTCCAATTTAGCGCACACAATAAAAAACCCGAACGAATAAGCAAAGTGAATAATACGAAAATATAGTATATTCCTACAAAACGCAAAGGACAAAAACGTCTCTATTGTAAAATTTTAAGTAGTCATTTTTAACCTGAAAAGAATTTATTCGAAAGTTGTCAGTAATTTGAAATTAGATTTGATAACTTTTTATGTGTAAAACCAGTTTGTTTTTTCGAACAAATTCTGTATAAGTGCGCCCGGCATAAAATTTACATTTATATTAAGGTACCGTGGTGTAACCTACAAGAAATAGTATCTACGTATAGGGGACAGGGACCAAAGAAAACAGAGATCCATGATCAATAAAGCGATAGACTATTTATTATGTAAATCTATTAAAATGGGCATGTATTTAGTAGCACATTTTTAAAGTGTAACTAAGTGACTATTTTATTGTCAGTAACATGGTGTTGTTTTAAAGTAGGTGATTAACTATCGGCACTGGGACAAAACCGAAGAACATGTATGTGTATTCCGTGGGCAACACGAAATAGTAGTTTTTATCTGTGCTCTGTGGGCAGTACCATATGAAATTAAACTTGAAGGAAACTAAATAACAACGCATGGTTTCTGACTGCAGTGCAGTCAGAAACAGGGGCTCGTGGGTTCTAATCACAGAGTACAGATTAATCGGACTAGACAACTACATGAATTAAGATGTGTTATCATTCGTCTAATTGTGCCTCTAAGTTTATCATATGTTTGAAGGTGTTTTAGAAATCCAATTATGAACGAATCTTAGTGTGAGGGCTGATAAGTGTAGAAGTATAATAAAATATAGTTTAGTAAAAACCAAAAAACACGCTTTTGGAGATAATCAAACTAAAAATTTAAAAAAATTATATCAAATTGTTGCATTGTCATCGGTCCTTGATAGGGGTAGAAAGTTTCAAACGAATCAGAATTTTGGAAATTGGAGAAATTAGAGCTCAAAGATTCTGTTAGGTACATACAAACATACAATCGAAGCTAATAAAAGCGTGTTAAAAAGATTTTACTTCAATATTTT
>DWPW01000216.1:0-13090 GCA_018252015.1 Astraptes brevicauda
TTTCCCTGTGATTTAAAAAATAAAATTATATACTTTACCAATCTTAACAACGTATAGGAAATTTATAAAGTACAATGGGGGTTGACATGTACATTTAGAATCTAAGCCCCGAAATATATAAAGATTTAAAAACATGTTATGGGAACTGATTATACCACGTTTAAAACAAAAAGAGCAAAATATACCATTTTATTTTGATTTATTATAAACTTTTTGAATATTTTCCGTTTATTGTTCCTATACTAAATCCAGCCATCTCACAAACTTTCACCTTCGAATCTTGGTTGAAGAATGATATGCAGTGACGACTGCATAACGCCGTCACACTTGTTCTTCGTTATAATATATTCGTTTCTCTGGAAGGGTTACTGTCAATTGACTTACATGCGAGCCGTGAGGTGACCATTTAAGCCCAAATGGTGGCAACGCATCTGTTTCGATTCAAGAAGTACCCGTGTTTTATATGGAGTTGTTACAGATGTCTATTGTCCATAGTGACCACTTACTGGATGGGCAACATACTGATTTGCTGTACAATTAAATTTTGCAGATTTTTTAGTTTAATCCTTTAACCGAAGGCGCTTAAAGTCTACAACTTGTTAAAATTAGCAACAGCTCAGATCGGTTGTAAATAAAGATTTTAAAGATTTGTATTGAACTAAACAAATTACAAAAATATTGTATTCGTAAACATCTGCTATAGTAAATGAACGAATAAACGAGACAATAACCGAAACCTTATTTATTGCTGAGGTTTTGATAGAAGTATTCTTTTAATTATATTTATCATAAATTATCTATTTGTTTATTTATTTTTCATATGTATATTTGTGCATAAGTTTATACATTTATTTTATCTTTTTGTTTAATGTGGCGTGACATAGCCTATGAATAGTTGGTTAGCTAACCTTTATTTGTAAGTTTTTGTAATATTTTCCTAAGTTAATAAATGTCTCCTAATAATGTGTTTTATCACATTAATATTCAATATACAACCATATATATTATGTACAAATCTTTAAACTGAATTATTTATTTGTGATTTTTATTTGATAAAATACACCTAATGCTTGTCTGCACGATACGGACATGAAAATAATGGTTTCACTCTAAAGTAGGTGCCTACGTCTAGCATAGTGTTAACATTTCTTCGAAACAGTTAAATAGCCTGACAGAATTTTTATATCAGAGCGTCATTCATGGTGTATCTCTAATGTCAGTCTTGTTGCAAATCGCAACTTTGGTTATAACACCTTGTTAGATAAACATATTATTAATTTCTTGTTGTTTGTAGAAACCAAAGTTCAGGAGGACACAAAAGACTAAGGAATTTGATATTATTCAATACAAATTTTAGATGAAAATGTATTTTATATCAAAATGACAATCTTACTAGGAGTCAATAACTCGTAAAATTTGGCAGCGTCTGGGATCGGCAATTAAGCGGGATTTCACCCTCCATGTAAATTGAACCATCTGAGCAAGTGTTGCGAAGGAATGATTTATATGGGACATCGGAGGCCGCTATAATTTGACCACAGATGTTTGCTGATTTCGTAACAAAAATATAAATTGTCTGTCTGTACAAACTGACTTCTGAAATTAATGACCTCATTCAATCCGACTGTATGTAAAGATATGATACAGGATGATTCTGTAGATTAATAACAATCATAAATTAGGATGATTCTGTCGAATAATTAGGAAATATTCATGATTTTTTATGATGATGATAGTTGTTATTTACTAAAATTTAAATAATGAAGTTCATATCGATATCTCGTTTTTAACTAACATAAGAGACTTTTCGTCAATCTTTACAGAACATATATTGTCTCAAAGTATACTTAGTGTACTTAGTACGACCATATTTGTTTATAATATTTATACATAATGATGGTTCAGATTTCTTATAAGAGTAATACTAAGTAATGTTATGTTGCGCGAGACAAATTTCGATTAAACGTTGTACAACAAATGAACATAAATTCTTCTTCCAATATTACTTAGATACCTAATTAGAAAAGTCCGTGCATTGTTTGTTCCGTGACCCGTGTTCGAAACTCAACTAATTACCCACATTAACGAAAATTGGTAGGCAAGTAGTCTACGACATGGAAAAAATAAAGATTATGTATGCACATATAATAAGTACCTATTTTTTGCTTCCATATTGTTATTAGAAACTAAAAGTTAAATAGTGTTTGTGAAAAATTGCCAAAAATAATAAAAAAATGAAATTAAAGACAATGCGAGCGAAACTGAGTGCGAAGTTCATATCAAATAAAGCGGTCAAATCTGAAATGGCTAACATTACACCTAAATTACATAGTTTAATAAAGCTAGTATCTAAACGCGACTAAAATGGAGCACAAATATTGAGAGGAAAACTCATTAATGTGACATGTCCGTAATAACCGGGCTTAATTATTTTACAATACGTACGCACGAAACCATTATCTGACCGTTCGTTTGAGCGTGTACCCGCCATTTATATAAACACGAATATTCATTGTGAAAAGCAAATCAAAACGAAATACAAACAACGATTCGGTTTACACATGATTCCATGTTAGAAATAATTAATACACATGATTGATTGATGTGAATAATGGAGCTCCAAATTGAAATTCAAAATTCGAACTGTTATTTCGAATACAATACGGAACGTTTAAATTGTTGCAATTGTTTTTTAAATTTCGTTTTACAGAATGGACCGCCCAGACTTTGTAAGCTATTATACTGTTATTTTATTGTGTTTTAGTGCATTTAACCTGGAACTTAAGCTTTTGTTTTTACTTAATTTGTATTGTTAGTTCCCAGGTATATGACGGTAAAAGAATGCAAATTAATTTTAATCCATAGACGTTTGGATTCGATGACAATTTATGATTAACTTAGTGACGTTGTTTTTAATTCCATGTTACAGGTGCTTCAAAATGGTAGCCCAATTATTTTAATGGATATTTTAGCATGATATTGATTGATGATGAGTTTTCTCTAAAATACAAAACTGAAATGACATTGATAAAGGGTTATTTTTTTTTTAATATAGTCGTTTTTTATTTGAGCTTACACGAAATATTTAATTTATTTTATAGCAAATAGTATTTGCCATTAATGGAAATTTGTAATCAATCAATTAAACACTAGCTTAAAGATGGCTTTTTCGTTTGCACCTTTTCGATTGGACAATAAAGTTGCCTGTTATAAACATTAGCAATTTAGAGGCTAACAGTTAGTGACTATTTTAGACGCTTTTCTTAAGTAACCCTCTATCTAGAAAGTATATAATCAAAGTCTATAACATACTTGCATTTGCACCACACTGGTGTATATAGTTAACGGTCGAATACCTATCAATAAGTATATGTACTCAAACTAATGAATACTAGTTTAATTTTTGGTTCAGTGATGCAAATGTTGATGTTGCGAAAACACTGATGTATGTGTCTTTTATCTCTATCAAAGAGGTAACTACTAAGTTTCATAAAACTTGCTTCAAAATCGGCGGACATTAAAGCAAACTGCTATTTTCCTCCCCGAGGACAGATTCTCAAAACCTATGCAATGTGCATGTCATTATTAAAAGTTTTAAGTAAATCAAAAAAGTGAAACAAAAATGGACCATACTATTTTAGCTACCCTTTTTCCCCTTCTTGAGGTGAAATCGTCCAGAGGAAGATTTTCAAATATCCTGAAAAACATCATTCTTCATTTCTAAGCCATTAGCTAAATACCAAATTTTATCGATTTAGCTTCACAACTGTCCGAGTTTTATACAAACTTTTATGCCCTTTTATACCCCCTTAAAGGATTAATTAATAGAAATCTTGATATATATCACTCTTAATTTCTAACTAGGTAGCTAAATACCAATTTATAATGATTTAGCATCAAAACTAAAGGAGTTTCATACAAACTTTTACTTGCCTTTTAACCCCCATAACATGGGAATTTCTATAAATCCTTTCTTAGTACTCCCATACACTATAAAAGAAGTCATGGTAAAAAATTTAAGTTTCTACTCCCACTAGTTTGGACTGTGCGTTGATGTCAGTGAGCCAGTCAGTCATTAAGTCAGTATTCTCTTTTATATATTTCTCATACGACAATTATTATAGTACATTGTGTCTTAAAATGAGTAATTTAAAAATTAACAATAACGATATATATAGCGTTCAGAAATTAATTCCCAGAGCATTCGTACAAATGTAATAAATTAAAATGATGCTTCACGCCTTATATAAGAAAAACAAAAAAGAAACTGAAAGATTGAAACTTGAAATGGAAGGTACAAAACGTTTGTAAAAGGAAATCTATTTGGAACAATCAATTACTTCGGTGTTTCTTGTAATCGCTCCAATTTCTAAGCAGTTCCAACATCCCACTCTTGTTTGGTTTTTTAAAAGGAAAATGATTTCCACTTTGATAAAATATAAAGCCAGAGGCTTTTGTGTCGACGGAGCGACGATTCAATCTAATACGGATGTTGAAATAGGTATTTGTCTTATGTTTCCTGGAAGCCGAACGGCATCTGTTTTTGTATTGAGTTTCCAGTGATAAAGATTATAATTGAATTTTTATTAGAATTAGATTATTTATTAATTAATGTTTTTTTTTTGTATAATTAACAGTTGACAGAGAGGGTTCAGAAATCATGAGGATAAAGACTATTAAATCAAATGAAGCTGAGTTAATTTTATTACACGTACTCGTATTTTAGTTCGAACAAAAATTATTATAGGAATGACCTTACAAAAAATATAGAATATAATATACACCATTATCGAGATTAGGACAGTTACTTGCAAAATTGTGTAGGTCAAAGAAAAGTTGGTTTTTATAGGATATATAATGAAAATCAATTTGAAAAATGTATAAGCTTATACACTGAAATGCTTATGAGAAAGGTCTGGAGTGGGTTATATTTATGTTTGGGATGTTATAAAAACAGGATTTTGAGACTGGAATAAGCGCCGCACGAATCACATCCCAACTCTAATATTAAACTGGAACTAAGTTTTGTATGTACACTGAAGATATATATAATTTAGATTGCATGTTTGGTTCGTTAAATTGTCTCGAAAACCCAAGGATGTCGTTTTGTAATCTTAAATATCTTAACGTTACAAAATGTAATGTAATCACTGTAATCGTTAGTAATTAAACCCGTCCACGGGAACATTACGAATCGTTACTATGTAATTGTAGAATGAAATTAGATTATATTATAATGTAGATTTTGTTTGAGTACATGAAATTGAATTATTTTAAAACATAGTTTATTTTAGTATCAAGTCTTTTGACTTTACTATTTTGTTTTAATCAATAGCATTTTTCTGCTGCATGGATTTGAATAATAGGTTTCTAGAATAAAAAGTTTCCTTATCGTTAAACAAATACTAATTTATTGTGTTGTTAAATAGGTATTCGCTTAAATATACCTATTGTATTTAGTATACCTATTGTATTGTACATATAAAAAATATACAATAAAATAGGTATACTAAAATATACCTAAAATAATATTGTTTATGGACCAAACCTATCGAAGTTCAAGGCGTAAAAGCCTTTTTATTAGAACCTAAAACGATTTGTAACACACATTATAAAAAGTAGACGAATCCGTATACGAAACGCTAGCAAAGTAATAACCTCAGTATAAAGCCGTACTTGTTTACAAAAAGTGGTCAAATGTTAGAAGGGTGCGCAGTTTATTCTGAGAGGATCATCCGAATTATGCTAGACCTAAGTTATATGTAAACACATAAAACGTTATCCTTTACATCATATATTTTATTTGCAAATCTAGTTTGTGTACAAACAGGCGTGACATAATAAACTATTTTTATTACACGTTTATGTACACTTTTTTCATAACATTGAAGAGACTCATTTAGCTTGTGGTCCACCTTATGGTGGATGGTCACTGTCGCTCATGGACATTTGTAATCAACTTATTATAGAATTGAGTTCTATGTGTTCTATCAGAAATTAATCATTAACATAGTCGCCTTATAGTTATGTAAGCCGGCCCATCTTATTACAATATTGATGACTTAAATTACATCTAACTCGTGATAGGTGATAGGTACTAGAATAAAATAAATAATCGTTAAAAACTGCAATTATTATTATTTTCAAATTATTGCTTTTTCATCGGTCCTTGATAAATATGAAAAGTTTCAAATTAATCCCACGCTTGTAAGTCGGTCAAATTATACAAGTAAAACTTAAAAAAATGTTTATTGTTTTAATTTTTAAGTAAATGGAAGCCAAGTCATGCATTCGAGGCCCGAATGACCCGTTTTTTAAACACACTTTTGAAGAAGGTTTTTGCTTTTTGATATTTTTGACAACATGCACCTCACGCTTTTTTACAATAACTATTTCTTACTATTTTGTGTACAAAAGCGTGTTTTTTTAACTATTATTTATTTTGTTATTCCACGGATTTCTGCGAAACGAATATCGGATTGTAACCGTTCTTTGTTATTGGCTTATAAATTCCGTAGTATTGGCGAAATATAATAGTAACTTTAAAAAAATCTTTGAAGAACTATCTTAATAGTATGAAATAATAAATTAAGAATCTACAATTTATGAGGTTATTTTCATGAGGTTTTATGACTTTGCTGTTACTTACCTTATAGAATGTAGGATTTTGATTTTTTATACCATAACTACTAAAGTTGATATAATTTGAATTACATTTTTAACACTATTACGTGACATTATTTTTAAAGTTATAAAAATATCGAATCAATTTTTTATTCGCCTACCTCCACAAATTCACGCTAGTTGGTAATTATAAAATACCCTTACAAAATCTTCTCATCTCAATTTCATGCAATATACACAGACATGCACTGACTTACATATACCTTTGATACTAATAAAATGCTCAGATTTTGATTTAAATAATATACGAATTGATTCTCTTCACACGAATAACAATATAGGCAATTCTACACATTAATAGTGTCGCATAGTCAAATGATTAGAGTGACATCGTTTAACTGTCTCGCAGAGAGTTATATATTTGTCTCTTTTTGATGCATTTAATTAGATGTGCTGTTCTAACTGCATCTAATGAGTATTGATTAGTGTGTCGTTTTAGTGTAATCTTTGTAAAGTAGTGTGTGTACCCCGTGATGAGTGGCAACAAAAAACACAAACTGTCATATTAGTAACGTATCTATGTACATCTATTATTAGTATATCAATGGGTATAAAGTATGCTAACGAAACACGTAAGTTTATAATAAACGTGATTCTGGTACTCTTTTCAGTACTGAAATGCGATATAAATATAAATTTTGTTAAAGAAGTAGATACTGTAAATCAAAAAGATATTTCCATTTAGGTTTACAAAACACTAAAAATGTTATTACGCAAGTTTTAAAACCGAAAGGTGGAGATGGCGACCGCAAAGTTTTTCGTCTACCTTCCTCATAATCTTAGGAATTAACTGGCGTTTCTTAAACGAAGAAATTTTAATTCAAAAACTTTGTTTTCAGCTTATTAAAACGATGCTTTTTCTTTGCTTTCCTAGTTTATCCAGCGGCCATTTTGTGATAAGGTTACATTTTTTTCATACTTTAAAGTGGCTTCAATCCATTGAAGAGTGGTTTAATTGTTTTTTATATATAATATTAATCTTAAACGTTTAATAATCGATATAGGTAAGTTTTTTTAGGAAATATATGCTTCCAGCAGTAGATTTTCTATGCTATCAAATAGATCAAATTATACTATCTATTTGATAGTATAATAGTATTTGAATTATGACGATCTGCATGTTCATGTTACATGTTACAGTGCAGTTACAGGTCATACCAGATAGGATTGTGATACCTTAGGTCGGCAACACATTGCTTACTATCCATAAAAACTGAGCTGGAATGCCATGAATGAAGAGCCATTACCACTCACAACCCAGAACACTGCAGCACTTAACACGGCCATTGGCAACCCAAAGAAGATTTTGTCTTATGGAAATGTAAATTAAAAGTATCCCTCTTCCTTTCGGGCGGTACCTAATGAAAATATCTACCTATATACATAATATTCCTAATTTATTTTCTCGCATTACCGTGTTCAAGATAAAAAGTACAGTTCATAACTCTAATACCTGTTATTACATAGAAAAAGGTGTGGCGACATCTTATTATAGTCAGAATCGAACCACAGAGGTTTATCGTACCATTAAAATCTGTAAACAAAATGCCATTGCTGCCGATGGACATATGTAATCAATCCCAGATAAGACCACAATCCTACCTGAGGTCGGCCACAGATTCGTCCCTGACGACTAAGTCGCGACACTTCGGACAAACATGTCTTCCTTACTACGCCCTTCAGACCGGAACATAGCAGCGTTTAACACTGCTGTTTTTAGACAGAAAAGGTCTGGCGGTAATCTCGCCGGAGTCGAACCGCAAAGGATTCTACCACCTTTGAAAATCTTTGTTAACAAAAAGTTGTATGATAAACATACTGCTTACATCACCATGCTATATAATTAAGTAGGAAATCTCATCTGCAATAAGTGTAGATTGCATAACTCAGTTCAAGTAGACTGCTAGGCGACTTAGAACACCCGAAATATATTACGTGGCTTATACATAAATGTGTTGTATTTTTTTATATAATAATATTAATATAGGTAGATATAGAAACCTTAAAATTTGGATTATAGCTACATCTTAAAATCAAACGACATAATTTGGATTTTTTTTACTTAAGCCGTAAGAAGTATACATTATGTATAAAAATGTATTTTCTTTAAAATTTGCTTTACTTGTATAGTATAAGTAGCGCTATCGGATGGAAAGATAATATAGTGTGCTTTTTTTCAAAATGGACTGGCTCGATTGGCTAGAGAATGATATTTTCGATCGAATCGAATTATGTAGTTTTTATTAAAATCGGCCTTGTAACTTATGTCAGCATTTTTTATATTTTTATATATTTTACGTATATTTAAAAAACATTACAATATTTATGGCATTCGTTATATTCACTGGCAAGTCATTACTATATTTTGTCTCCCTCTTATTCTGCTATTGCATTAAATTATAAGTAATGCGTGTAGTAATACCTTTTTACGTGGAACTCAAATATAAATGGAAAATTGAAATGTTTTTAGAATACCTAAGCATAACGTATTTTCGTATGTAAATTATGAGTCACATATTATTGTCTATTCTTATTCCAGATTCCGATCAGACAGTAATATAAAAAACATTGTTATTACAATTTAGAAGTAAAAGCTGTTCTACATATAAAAACAAGAATAAAACACATAGACATGCCTTGTTACTTAACAAAATAAAATTAATTAATCTCCAGTAGAGTATAAAGGTATAAAAGGATGCAGTTTACTCTCAAAAACCATTAAATAAAACTGTTCTCCTTAAATTTAGGGAGAAAACAAGTTGGCAACACTGAAAACTAGGTCAAAATAATGTCCCCATAGCCGAGACTAAAAGCAAATAATATTTGCGAATAGTTTTATGAGTATTGTTTGCGAAACCGAGGTATTAGTTTCCGTTATCTCCCTAGTATGTTATAACATGTGGGCACATTACTGTCCTTCTCATTTTTATATACGCAAAATTATGTTTCTTCTATTATTTTTGCTGTCAAGTCTGTATTAACATTTGTACGTAAGTATTATTTACTGACTTAGACTTCAGCATTATTTAAATTGTAATGGTTAGGCCTTTATGAGAAGGAGTGAAAGATAATAAATAAATAACACTCCCTACACTTATAGCCCGACATTAAGACATTTTCCGTGTCGTGGATACCGCGGCCGCAAACAGAACAGAAATCTAAATTAAATATTTAGATATTTATCGGGCCGAGGATGCAAGCCGGAAACTTTTGGGTGTTAGACTGGTATACCGTTCAGCCACGCGGATCGTAATAGGAAAGATAGATTTTTCAATAGCGATTATAGGTGAAGGTTTGATTCCAGTCGAACGGCACCGCTGCTATACCCATTTCTGCCTAATAACAGAAGTATTAGGCACTGCAGTGTTTTGCTTAGAAGGATATCATAAGAAATCATATGTATCTCTTATCTTATCATGGGTTACCTACAGGCGGTAGCTCCTAGATCAGAATAGAGCAATTCTGGGAAGAATGGCGGTATGTGTGGTCACGAATCATCGTAAGCGCCATATGATAAAGATGGTAGAACCCTTTGTGGTTTGACTCCGGTGGCACCACTGCCACACTGTTGCTATGAGGCAGAAATAGGTCTGCCTAATAGCAATAATGTTATGCGCTGCTATGTTCTGGTTTGAAGGGTGTGGTAAGGGAAATACACTTATTTGGCAAAGACGACTTCACAAGAACCCGAACCTAGGACAAAAAACTAAATTCACCATTCCGATGTCTATTTAGCCGGGAATCCGGAACCCATTGCGTTCAGACCGATATGGTAGCAGATCCGCGGATCATCTGACTTTGTTGGTCATTACATTGTTACATACACGGTCGATTACATTCTTGGTTAGTTACAAGCTAAGCAAATGAAGTGTGTAAAATTATTTAAGATATACATAGTTTCCAATTTTTCCACGGAAATCTGTAGGCAAAAGTCTTCAGGTCATCTAAAATTAATTTGGTTATTTCTCCTTTATGAAGAGGTAATTTATTCTAATTATTTTCATAAGCTCTCCTCGAACAAAATATAAAAATTTCCTCGTGTATTTACAACGAATGACGTCAAAATGGCTCCCTAGTTATCCCCGCGGGCGCGGTTCACAAATAAATTTATCAACGTTTTTCTTAAAGACCACCAAATATTTTCCTGTGAAAAATTTAATGAGACCTCCTCAAATAACATAATGTAGGTACCTTCTCCCTTTATCAAATTCTCCTAAACGAGGTTGATAGAATATTTTGTTTACGTTTTATATTTATTTTGTATAAAAATATTGTTTGTTTCTTTCTTTCACGTATCTAAAGCATCAATTCTCCTGTGATGAAACTTTGGTAGGGTATTTTTGTATGTCCGCGAATATTCCTTTTTTATATTTTTCTCCACACAGAGAAAGTTGCGGGTAATGCCAGTTCGTCACAAGAATTTTCTGCTTAACCAAGATCATTTTTAATCCTTAGGAAAAAATATCGACTACCTACTTCCCAGAGATTGTAATGGGTCCGAAATATGATAAGAAACTCTTTTGTTATTGGAATTATATAAGCATGTAAAAGCAATATTTATCATATATCATATCATATATATATAAGGGATAAGATGAGAAAAAATGTATGAAATGCATTCTAGAAAGATTTTCATTCAATATTATTACGTAGATATCAAAATTCATAGATAATCTAATTGCGAATCGCTTTGTTTGTGAAAAAACAACATGGACGAAGTTATAAATCAAAAACAGATGTTTTAATTGATGCAAGATGAAATTCTTATACTTAGTCTACAAAGTGGTAATAAACTGTTATAAGAACAGTTCTCAGTCAATGTTTTCGTAGGCAGCCGAAAACAATTTCTGTACCTCTATGTTTTCGGTAGTGGAGAGAAAAGGGAATAATGAAAAAATGGTGGACCTTTGGCGTTGTGCTTCATAATGTTCCCTTTTTGTACACCTAATTTATGACGTCGAGCACGTATCGTATAGAAATGGCGGACGTGTACGAATATGCAGGTTTAATTTTACGGCCTTTTGTAAGAGAATGAATAAGGGGCAAGTCTTTAATTATGAACAAACCACTAGTTGGTTCTCGCGTGAAAAATGTATGTAATTGTAATATGAATAAGTACAATACAATACTGTACATTTTTTTAGTTTGGTGTTAGTGATTGCGTGATTTATTTGCTGTTAGTGATTAGTATTTTAATTCTGATAATCTTTTTGTAATTACACTCCGATGGTACCACAGCCATAACTAACTCTGTCTTTTAACACTGGTTTGAAGTTGCTGTTTTTTGTAATATTGAAGTACTGTGTATAAGCATTTGGAAATAGCATACGAGCATACAGTCCAACTGATGGTGAGTGGCTACTGGCGCCTATAGACGTCTGTAATCAACCCCAGGTAAGATCAGATTCCTACGTAAGGTTGATTACAGATGCATAGCTACTACTGGGGACTAAGTTTGAACGCCTCCAATTATGTCTCCCTTACCACAATTAGTAAGACAAGTTTGATCAACAGATACAAAGTTAAATAATATTAAATAACACTTTACTTCTGGTGTTACGAAAACTTCCTTTTCCGTTCTCTAGATAAAATTTACGTTGCTGGCGAGTAGCGTTGGGATTCTCGTACTTAAGTCGTCTTCTCCAGAGCAGTTTAATAGAGAACTGGATTACACATCAGCTGTGAAACAACGCGCACTGGAAGCACATAAAGGAAACGGACTATTTATAAGCGTGCGTTAATATCTTTGTTTATTGCGGTCGGCTGAAGCTCGTTTTATGGTTTGTTGTTTATTCATTGGTGTTTGTTGAAATGTTGAGATGTTTCTATAAAGGGATTTATTGTTGTGTACTGTTCATCTGTTTTAATGGAGGTTGTTTATATAATTTATTAAATTTTAAATGTTTTTTTGTTATAATTGTTTTTATTTTAATCTCTATTTTATAATTTGGAAGTGATGCATGAGCATGCGGTTATGATGTAAAGTGGCCACTTCCAACCATGGACATTCGTAACAAACCCCAGTTAAGATCGGAGTTCTACCGAAGGTTGACCATAGATTCTTTCCTAAACCTGATGACTAAATTGGAAAGCTTCGGATAAGTTTGTTTCCCTTACCACACGTTACATAATCTTAAATAAAATGTATTTATAGAATTCATGTTGCCAAAAACATGCAAGCTAATTTTTAAATGGAAAATAACTTTCATATTTAACTCAATGTGCATCTTGCAAGCAGTAGCTTAGTATTTGATTTATGACTGTTAGGAACATGATGAACATTTTGGTCTCGGTTATTCGAACTTAGAGCCCTTAAGGCAATTGAATTACTAACAGTTAGCTTTCATATTTATCTGAAGATGCCAATTGTAGCCAGTTTCAACATAACATGATATAGTAACACGAC
>DWPW01000217.1:0-13086 GCA_018252015.1 Astraptes brevicauda
ATAAAATGACTTAGAAAAAATGTAAAAATCAAGGAAATAATGGGGATTAGGACTATAAATCATTTTAAGCTATAGACCTATTATAAACTAGTTCTACTAAGTTCGTTCTCAGTACGGATATTTAGTGATGTGGCCTGTGTCCGCATATTTACCTAATTGGCACAGTGCGGCGTGACAAAAGTCCGCCATGCCCCGTGCAAATTAGATTCCCCAACGACCCGCGCACACCCGCTCGGAACGCTTGCTCGCTTTGCGTACCTCTTTCACCCCAAATTAACTGCCTTTCCCTCTAATTGAAAAACGCGTCAAAGACCCATTATGCCATTAGCTTTGTTTTACTTCATAAACCTGTGCTCTGATTTAGAATTTATGATGGATTTTCGACGTTGATTTCCAGGTATAAATGTTACAATACAGTGATTTACAAAATATTTTAAGTTATCTAAGTATGTGTATATGTATAAATATTGCTCTTTTTCTTTAACAATAATAATTTTTTAAATTAAATGGTGTGTATGTTAAGAGAAAATAAATGGTAATCATTATAAGCATCACGTTTGTATCGTATGTAAAAAGTATAAGTTGCTTAATATTCCAAACCCGCTTAGTATTCAGAATTAATGTATTTATACAAGCGGAAATGTTAGGGGTTTAAAAATCGAATGTTAGGGGTTTAAAAATCGAATTATCCATTTTCCATACGAGTATTATGTTCTAAAAATAAAACCGATTCTGGCAAATACAAACCGGCGAATCTCATGCGGCTCCACAGCGGCTCCAACGTGGGTACATTCATGAGTATCGATTTTATGCAAAATGCAACAAGATTCACTTGAACGTGCTGACTATACGTATTATTCGAGACATCTATCTATCGAGCAATTACATTGGTATCGCTTTCGGCGCATGTAAATGGCAATGAACAGCGTAAAGGCGTTGAAATGCGAGGTTCTAACCGATGAAATTGTGAGAATTGAAGTCATGTATAAACATGAAACACAATTAGCGGTCTTGAATGTGCCGCGAGCGTCGCCTGGCCCGACGCAGTAATAAGATGTTGATAGAGCCAATTTAGACAGGATCCGATTTCTCCTGTCTGTTTATTATCAAAGACGTCTAATTTTAGTTTCGGGTAAATCTATTGTATAAAATGTACGGTCAAATAATGTCAAATAATCGTTAAGAGTGCTTAAGCATATGTAGTGGTTAATAACACATTAATTTGAAGAATTAAGGTTAAGGTTATTTTTTAAATCTTTTTTTTTCTTTTCATTTCGTCAAGTAATACATTGTATATATGTTAAATTAAAGTAATTCATATAATACCTTATTCATTATTTTTTTTATAACTAATTTATTTAAGATATATTATTTAACGACAGTGAATAATTAGCATGGGATTATGTTTTATTGCGTCTTATTCTGGACATAAGAAAGTAGGTGAAGATGTTTGGGTCTTGAGTAGTCACAGTTGAAAAAATAATGCACGCGTTCCATGGTTTCCGTTGGTAAAGGTGTATGTCAAAATGGGATAAGGACTGAGGCAGGATAGACAGAGCTCGAGGGGCTTTGTCACTGGTGCGTTCCTTTGAAAATTAAGGAGTTGGTATTCACCGTATTGTCGACTATGACATTTTAGTGAGTAAGAGTGAAGAGTCTCACACAGTTCAAACTCTATAAGTAGCATTGAAGGTTCCCTTCTAGTTTAAACATGAAATTAATATTCATATAATAAATTGGTGGCAGAGAGTAACATAAATAATAATTAAAAAAAAACAAATAAGCGTGGTGTCAAATATATCTTAAAGCACCCCACGCTTTTTGTACATTAATTATTTTTCATTTTTTAGTTGATTTTATCACAAAAGCGTGTTTTTAAATTTTAACTATCATTTATTTTTTAGTTTTTTTTCTTCATATTATTGTATTGTTATTGGTCTCTTGGACGTTTCTAACTCGGCCAAATAGACGTCCAAATATTCCGTAACTTACAAACATACAACCAAAACTAATAAAAGCGTGTTAAAAATATAAATCTCGATGCCAGTTGAGCTGTTGGACTCATAAATATTTTTTGCATAATATTTAATGTAACTATAAAAGAAAATTAATTGATGAATTCTAATGTCTGAGAGGACGGGATTATGAAAATTAGTCTCGACCTCTCAGACATTGTCCAGACATACAAGGGCTTCATAGGAAGTGACATAAATGCTATTTTAGTCCAAATTTATAAACGACGTACCCGTACGAATGTGGGCGAGGCCGCGGGCGTTAGTTTCTTAGTATTCAATCCTTGCTACTTTAATATTATTAGAAACAAACTTTCTTAATATGAAGTTGGCAGATACTAATATAATTTTGCAGAATTAATTAGAACTCCTTTACACATTGACAAACACGAATGCGAAAGTATAATGATCGTCTTTAATTAGTTGAATTATACATCGACGTGTATTAATATTCCTTAATACTATTTGCGTAGTACTGAGAACAATAATCACGTACGAGTACGTGCCGGAATAAACACCATCGTGTTTTGTAGGGTAGTAAACATTAACACGTAAGATAATTGGTGTTTACACTTTGTAAACTGTGTACATGATGTACACAGCGTAACGTAATGTGCGGCTGTTTGAAGTATTCATGCTGATTAAAAATATACTTTAAGGTGATTCCTCAAAACCAACTTGATTTATTAACTAGAAAAATAGTTAGTATAGTTAGGTGAATGTGAGTATTATTCTTAAAATGCTAAAGACATTCTGAACGACGTACGTGCGTACGACGTACTGCGACGGACGACGTACGTACGACAAACGTCACGGTGCAGATACCATACCGGACTGATGGGCGTTGGTTCCGGGTTCTCTAACCATATCGCAATGTAGCCATAGCCATATATGAATGGATTAGTCCATGAAGTGCTATGAGTGTAGAAAGCATTAAAATGTAATAGCTGTGTCTTCTATTTGTTTATTGTAGTAGGTGAAAAGCTGTCGTGTCTATTCTAATTCGAGGACATCGTAGAGTAATATTTAAATAAAGTGACTAACATGAGGTATTATATAGCTAGTCCTTAGATATCATTGTATCTTAACCGACTGAACTGGATTATTTGAAAATTGATTATAGACAGATATCTACAGCCAGACAATTTGATGCTGAACAGATATTTAACATCAAGTTTTCTGTTTGCTTTTTCTCTGAGAAAAGATTTGATAAATGTATATAAGACCAAAATTTAATCTTTTAACGATTACTAAAATGAGCATTTAACCAAAAAATACATCAATTTCATTTCATTTCATTTTTCATAGAAGTTGACGGTTAACATTTTACGCTATTTTATTATCACTACTAGCTGATCCCCGCGGTTTTACCCGCGCTAATGAAGCAAAAAGGTATACTTTAATATCTGCCTAATAGCAACCGACATTTCCGCCTGCGACGGCGGGCGCATGCGTGTGGAGCGCGCGCTATTGCTTTTTTCAAAAATGACGCCTAAGTTACGCCTTAGATCTTCAGCTATCTCCCAGTGTAAGTCCTGTTAAAATCGGTCCAGCCGTTTAGAAGTTTACTTCAGCCAAACAGATAGACAGACAGATAGACCAACATACAAAAAAAAAAATGTATTTTTGTTATAGGTACCATGTATACTTTCATATGCATGTATATTAAGTATGTAAAAATGATATTTTGATATTACATACAGACCCTTCAAATTTAGTTATTTGTATAGATTGCTAGTTCAAAAATATTCCATGAGACGAGTGAATCAAACTTGAATGTATTTTTAACAAAAAACGAAACGGTAAAAGATTGTAACAATAGCGAAGTTTCATCATTAATTTATTTTTATACAGGCATACAATTTTGGCAGTCATTCAGGTGATAGAAATGACAATATGGATAAAAGTGCAAAGAAACTTTTCTTCAATCAATGAAAGAGTACTGAGGCTTTGTGAAGGTTATAATAAAAATATCTGCATGCAGCTTGGCGTTATATTGCCGATATGAATCAATATTTGTAACCTCCAATAGTAATATGAGAATTGCGATGTGGGAAAATAGGTCATCTTCATGCTAACCACATATTGACCGCTCTATGACAAATCAAATGTTATTGTAACCTATTAATATTTCTATGAATAAAATTGCCAACGTTCTTATTATTGATGTTCCTATTATTATCCTTTAGACTCTGGTTTATTTCGGATCAAGAGGGGTTTAGACCATAGTACTTTATATTGCCCAAGTGTTTCACTTCACACATGTTCAAGAACTTATTTTTTTTTTAAACTTTTTTTAATCTTGTGGTGTGTACACTTCTTCACTTTCATTCCTTTACCTACAAACTGAGTGAAGTTAGTTAATGACACTGGATTGAACTTCAAACCTCCAGGTTGCTACTTAACTACTAGGCTATTTATAAATACTACGCTTTTTCCTTTATAATCATTAAAATAAAAATGAATACACGTGTAAGTTAACGCTTGAAGTAACAAAGTAATGATGAAGGTAAGAGATAATCCACGCAATGACGTTAAATCTACCATCGCAAGGCAATTTTAACGTTATAACATTTTGGCGGAAGTATTTACAAAAAGAAATATATTTAAAAGTAAAACATCTGCAATCTAACAAGGACACACAAACCATGCATTCCGCTTCAAATACTTTCCGCGCTCCAAATTCAATGGGAACGAAAACAATATGGGCTAAGTGCGCAAAAGAAACTTGAAAGAATGTTGTGTATACCGACTACCGTAATATATGTATGTGTCTATGACACAACTCAGTTTATTTTTTATTTTTAATATTTTGAACTAGGAATAAAATATAAATTTGAAGTTTTAAGACTTTTTTCATATGTAAACAGTATAAACGTAGATATAGGCAAAGGAAAAATAGTTCAGTGCCTTCGTCTCTTCTGTTCATAATTCATTATTTATTTGGCTATTAACGAATTTTAGGGTTATAAATGTCGGAAATAGTCCAATTTAGACCACTAAAATGTCAGTGTATTTAAATGTGTTCATATAAAATTATATGTTATAATATACAAAGCTTGAGTTGCTATAGTATCGTAAAAGAATATTAAAATAATTTACTATTAATTTTGAATAATTCATAGAACCGTTTCTTACCGTTCTACCCGGACATGAAACTAAGACACGGTAGTGACAAATAAAAGTGGAAAGAAAGTCAGTTCTCGATGTAAGTTATAAAAATATCTGCATGACAGGTTGGCGTTATATTGCTGTTATAAATCAGAGAATGCGACAGTAGCGTGGCGATGGCTATGAGGCGCGTAGCGGGCGCCGTAGCACCGTGCCACGCTGTAGGCGACACCAATCAGATGCATGGATAATATCGACACATCTACGAGGTCTACGACTAATTCTAAACACGATATGAGTAATGTCGTATCCAATAGCAAATGCATAGGATATATGTAAATGGAATCAATAATTTATTATAATGTATGTATGTATGTATACGTGTTCTACATATGATTTTGCTTTGTACAACAAAATGTGAAAATTCACAGATTTTATCTTCGTTGACAAGAAATATAAATGGAATTGAAAATTGATATCCAAGTTAAAGAGTTTCAGAAGACAATAAACAGTACAGCAATACGAATAAATTGTAATATAGTAATAACAATGATTTTTTTATCACATGAACACTATACAGGTTTATATTAAAAACGTTACAATTTTAATTAGTTATATAAAGTTACGTACGAGTAGTAATGTACCGTTCGTGATTTATACGTCATTTATTAAGACAACAAACATCTCAACAGGATTGCAGCTCGTAAACAAGTACGAAAACTATAAGGAGTAATATACACATAGCTCGTACGGGTGGTTGGAATGCTTTGGCTTATATAGATAGATTGGAAACGCGAGCGTGCCTGACCAGGGTGAATAACGTGAAGTAGCATAAGACTTGACGTACCAAAATTCTCATTCCATTTGTGACTCAACGCCAAATAGTCTTACATAAAATTTGAACCTTTAATAAAATAATTCTTCACAGCGGAAACCGCACATCGAAAAACCGGTGAGCGTCGCGTGAAATGCTACCGGTGCCGGCATCGGCATAGACGTCAAGAAATATGGGTAAGCGTTGCGCACATACGAAATATATGGCACAATAGACTGCCGGTGTCGAGCTGTGCCGGTCGCTTTGCGGTTTTTTATTCAAACCTACCGTTTATGTCTATTATGTCTGGGTTATTCCTATGAAGTGTTTTTGTTTATAGCGGCTATAAACATGCGTGGCCTTTGGATTTTTAAGAGTGTAGTATTGACATGACATATACAAGAATACTATGTAACTTAAGGTGTATTATACTTTATTTTTACTAACATTTATTAATCAATAGGAAATTATTGAACATAAATAAATAATGCTGCAGCCATGTTTTACATCTTTTTAGGTAACTTTTTCGTAATAAAGGTAATTACATTCCATCGTGGCAACGTTTCGTAAGACCCGTAAATGTGAGTTACGTTTCAGCTGACTTACAAGGCAACTAGCGTAAACTTTAAGAGAGAAAACTTTGAAATATCTTCAAAGACGAAAAGACCGTGCAATGCAAATAAGGAAGCCTAGTGTACACTGCGATTTCTTTTAAAATAAAAAGTACACGACCGAGCAACTCCTCTGTGAACTTAATAAAAATTAGTTGGAAACTTTCCATAAATGTGTTTGCAGTACCGTCGATGTTGTTGAATTTACTTGATGGCGTCAATTGGGGCATCCTGGAAGTTTACTGCAGCATTCCTGTAAACCTGTTTTATTTGACTGAAATAGCAAATGCGCTTACTGTTCAATTATTGCCTAATAAGCACTGTAGCCTATGTTCTTATAAAATCGTAGTCTGAAACATGTGATCTTCTATAGATGTAGCATTAATCTTGGACAGTAAGTTGTAGTGATTTTGAACGTGTTATAAAAATACTACTCACTAGAATATAAAACGCATAATACAAGTGATTAAAGAAGTAAGAGCTAGTATAATATGGAGTAGCTGGCATCAAATATTGCACCAATTTATTCCAATCCGTGTATCGTTATTGGCAATACTAATTCTCTGTACCATTTTGGCAGTGAAAAGTGAGTGGCAGTGATATGAAGATTTTATAAATCACGTAAACTTGTAAGTGAACATTCGACAAACGCCTGAAATATTTCAGCACAAAGTCCACCTTTAAATACTACAAAAGAAGATATGTAGTCTGTTGTTTGGAATTTGAATCGATAGAAGCGGAATTCAGAATCAAAAGTAATCTGCCTACGCGGAAACGCAGAAGGAGATGGATGACAAGGAAAATACGCAAGAAAATTCAAAAGGAAAGCAAGGTGAAGCGGGCGCGGAAAATTGGCTTCATTAGATAGAGGGATGGAGGGCGCGTTAGATAGAAACACACGGTCGTCCGGAACGGCGATCTAATGTTTGTCATTTCTGAAAATTATACAAATTAATATAATATTATTTTTCTTTTATTGAGAGATAAAATTATTATGATTTTTAAAATACTCAATAATTTTATATTAATGGTTACCTATGTAGATAAAATACCTTTAATTTTTAATGTTTACCTTTAATATTCACTGTATATAATTATAAAATTAATTTTTTTCCGAAATTTTAAAAACCTATTTAGTAATTTTTGCTTTCTACCCCTATAAGTACGAGCAAGCATTTGCAAAAGTTGAATAAAAATTGAGCGAAAAAAGACGTTTATTTTTTATTAAAAACGATAAACGTCTTTTATTGTGCTCGCTGAATCACATCGCTCCAAATATGTCGCATAGGTATGCGTACTTCACGCCTCGTCGCCTGTGTACCTATTCCAATCTCATCTGCCAGATTGTATTAAAATTCATAAACACAGTCATTTGTTACTTGTTTTTGTCGAGATGATTAAAGCATTTGAAAGTTTTCTGATGTTATATTGTTGTAGACTTGTATCTGGGAGGTGTAATAAAAATACGTAAAAATTAATATTTCCAACATAAGAAATATTTCAGCTCTTCTTCTTTAGATGTTGAGAGACATTGAGAGTATATTGTCGTTGTTCTTATAATGTTTCAAGATTAAAAAGATAACTGGTTTATAATGGAATGAATTGACTAATGTGTCTTTATTCGAATAACCATAACTTCTTATATTCATGACCGTAACAAATAGTTCCGTGTGAGTCCACACACAACAAGATATCGATGAATATTTAATGAAATGATTTAAATACTACCTAAAGTACTACTATACTATGTTTATCTTAGTATTGATTTATTAGCCGTAGTGTTATTTCAATTACGATGCGATACAATGGGATTTACGTTATTTACATTTTTATGTTGCAAATATAAAGATTTTTCGATGGACTCATGTGGATTATTTGTCAATAATAAATGTGAGGACCTTGATAAATCACTGATGATATAGGTATGTTTTTTTATTACTGAAGTAGAAATCGAGCATGCAGTCCACCAGATGGTAAGTGGCCACAGCCGCCCATTGACATTTGTTATCAACCCCTGATAAGACTTAACAGTTTTAACTAAGGTTGGCCACAAATACGTTGATACCCCTGAGGACTAAGTTGGACTAAGTCTCGTAATGTCTATCTTACCAAACCCTTCAGGCCAGAACACAGCAGTCCTTAACACTGCTGTTATTAGGCAGAAATAGGTGTGGCGGTGGTGTTGCCGGAGTAGAATCATGAAGGGTTCTACCGCCTTGTTTGTTTATATATAGTTGCAATTTATTCAAAAGGCACTTTACAAGCCCTAAAGACAAAAACAAAAAGACCCAGACCTTGAACAGAAATTTAAAATTACGATTAAAATATCTTTCTGTTCGGGGTTCAATCTCAGGACATTTTGCGTTACTGTCCGATCCGCCACGCGGGTCGTCAAACAATATAAATAAAAATGTAGTACTTGGTTGTTTCGGAAAACATAGTGTCTGTTGTAAACACAGAAGTTTTGCCATCGTGACCGCATATCTTGGTCGGGCGAGGCTTGTTTATGTGGCAATTGGCGTCGCAATGAACTGGCATTCTACCGGAGAACAAGTTCCCGGCAAAGGCGTTCCTGAGCCGAGTAACAAATTGAAGCATAGCGCCGGCAACTCGCAAATAATCATACACAAGGTACCTTAGGTAAGTTTTGAACTGAACACGAGCTGAAAGTTCATCCAAGTCGGGTCTGATAGTAATTCACTTTGGAATTGCGGTCAAGATACAAATGAACAGTGTACACATTGCTACACTTTATACGCGGTCCACGTTTATTTTGTACCAAATAATATTTTGTTGCTGGAGTTTTATTATTGCTCAGCCGTACAATAACTATCGTGTAATATTGTTAAAGCTGTACAATTTACGGTCTGTAGTCCCGTTAATAATGAGTAGTTAACGAGCGTAAAATGAGCGTTAACTATGCTATCGGGATTTTAAACAGCGTGACTGTGTCCGAACTCTGGTCACAAAGGTCCGTACGTTTCTCAAAATCTCTACCTTATGGTCATTGATTTAATTGATGTCTCTTGCCATGAATACATATCGGCGATTTTTAATTCTGTATCCTTTATCAGACTCATTATACGTCCTAATTATTATGCCGTACCAAATAAAATTAAAGGTTTCTAGACATTAATATTATTACGATACTGGTTCCATCTGTACTTTAAAATATTATCTATTTATTTTAGAAACCGTGCAATTGAAAAATAAATAGACAGTGTAGACGTGAAGCGTTCCTAGACCATTCATACAGGTTCAACAAAATCCAATAATACCTTTTGAATATTCCGCGACTCATCCAGCAAAAAGCTAAATCCGCTGAATAATGGGGTTATAGATATCAATGCCGAAGCAGGCAACGGAAAAAATATGTCGATTGTCCAGCGCAGGTCGACTTTTGTTATTAATAAAGGTTTATAAATAATAAATCTAGGCTTTTGTGTACCGTTCCATTGCTTTACTTTAATATATTTTAACATAGAATTTGGAATCAATCCCTGAATATAAAATATGCTATATTTATAAACTGTAAATACTAGTATGTATAAAGATTAACAACGTATAATAAAATATAAAATTTTCGACGAATTAATATTTAAAGTGAAAAAACATCGTATATCTTACTTATAGTGACAGCAATAACAGCAATAACTAACTAACTAACAGCAATAACTTTGGATTCAGAAATACGCAATAATATAATTAAAAATAAATAAGCAATTAAACAAAAGGTTTAAAATATTTATAGGCGATACTTCCCTCCACTAGACTCATCTCCTTGTTAACTAAACTTAATTATAAAAAAGTGCTGCAAATAGTCATTTAGCATGCCAAACACTAAAATAGATTTTTTGTCGACAGTAGACAACAATGAAACTCGTGAACATTGTTTGTTAAGCTTTTTACTAAAACTCGTATCACGCAACGAAAAATACTAACTAATTTAACAATGTCCAGCTAAATTGAACACGAATAGTATACCAAAATAGATAACAGATTTCGATGCTGGAAGTGTGAAAAGATTCCATTTATGTATATATTTTTATATCAATCCTACCTCTGGCAAAATGTAGTGTTATTTTCGTTACTAGTAAAGATACTCGTATGCATTTGATTTTTTTTAAAGAAAATAGATGTTTCAAATAATCGATCTATGTAAAGCCAATAAGATACAAACAAAATTAAGCAAAGTTGAAAATGGCAACATAACTAATGAATTAGAATTTTTTAGATGCACGGAACAATTAGCGAAAAATGCCGTTAAAACTTAAAGAGACCGAGTTAGAACAAAATAAACGTGCACGTTTAAATTAAAATAATATACATCCAGGAATGTAATTTATTTAGAAATTTAAAAAAACATATACCTACGTGTCAGTTACAATTTCTGAGATAAGTAATATTAATTAACATACCAAAAGAAGAGGCTCAATTTTAATAAAATATAATGTTTCATTTCATTTTTTTTCATTTCATCGCACATTTTCATAGTATGTCTTAATTAACCAATTCTTCGATGTTATTTAGATTGATTTTAATACATTTTGACGAATGTATACCTATAATATAGATTGATAATCGCGATAACAGATACAGGAAGTAGGTAATACAATACATCTTGTAGATCACAGCTACGCGTTACGTATTGATGTTATAGTTAAAATCCGTTCTCAGTTTTACGCGTTTTTCCCAGTTTAAACTACTTTGCGCTACATACCTTTGTTACAAATAGAATTTCCTAGTTATAACAAGAACTTATTTATATAAATATTTAAAATTTAGATAGAACTAACTTTGAACCTTAGTTAAAAGTAAAATAATTATATAGTTGCTTACTTTTCCGAAAAATAATGGGACGTTTTTTTCCTTAGTGAAGTTGTTAATTGAATCATAATAAGAGTTTTAACGGTATTATTGACAATATCGGAAACACTTGACATGATATCGATGGATTGGTTAGATAAAGCGTAGCATGAAAATGTTTGAAATAACTTATTTTGTCCAATTTAATTACTTCCAAAAATTGTCCTTAGAAGCAACGTTACATATCTCATGGCGCAATAATACACCATGTGTTTTTAGAACAAACTAACAAACAAAGGAACGAATGAACAAAAGATTGACTCACGGTAAGATTAACAGATGTAAAAAAATTGAATGATGTAGTTTTATATGTAGTTTCGCATATCCTCAGAGTTTTGGATTGGGCCACCTATGCACATTGTACACTTGGATAAAATAAGTATTCGTCCTGCATATCACTCAGTGTTATTTAAATTACATGTGATGTTCAGGAAGGTCATTTGAATATAAGGCATATTCAAACAAGACTTGTACGGAACTTGGAAAGATTAATGGGTTTATTAGAACTAACCGATTTAAAATATTTTAAACTTTCATCCTGTTAAAGTTTTCATCACTAGAATTATGAATCAATTATTTTCCAAATTAATTTTATGAGCAATCTCAATTAATCGTTCTGAATATGACGTTATACAATAATTTTCTTCTCTCTTATTGTTTATTTAGCACTATAAGTTTTATCAACAGGAGTTTTCTGATATAATTAGTTGATTGAAGTACCTCCCACACAATTTATTTTGAGTTGTAGAGCTATTTTCGTTTGTTATTAAAACATTAAGGATTTTACTTGAAACTCCAAATGAAAACGATTAAAATAGTTTTCAAGACCACCACAGCCAACGTAAGGTAAACAAACTTCTTAAATTGATCTATATTTAGGAAAAAATAATCTAAATAATCTACTTGTTTTCTGTTTATCGATTTAAAAAATAATAATAAGTATGGTAGAATTTCGACTGCTACTCCCAGTTGTAAATATTCAAAGCTATTATTCTCTAACAAATATATGCAAATATACAAATAAAGATGCAACTAATGTCAAATCTATCAAAATGATAGACGCATAATTATCTATAGGCATAATTAGAACTATAAAAAAAGACTCAAAGTTTTAGTCTACTTTTCACACGGATGAATTTCCAAGCAAAACCTAATGATATAAAAATATAATAACTTATAATAATTGGATGAGAAATAAAAAGATGAACAATTCTCGAACAATCTTTTAAAGTAATTGCGTGTATCTACATCATTATCTCAATTTTCGGTACGGAGCTCTTGTAGAATATCTCTAATAACAAACTCTTCTAAAGTATGCCGAGCTCGTTATAAACGACCTCTTGGAACACGTAAATGCATTGCGGCGGGCACGAAGTTTAGGCACTTGAATTAGTGTCAGCGAGTGCGCGATATTCGATCAATAACGTTCTCCATAAAAACCATAATTATTGTATGCGTGATAAGTTTATGAGGATAACTGAGCGTTTCTTAGTATTTACGGAGTATTTTTTTTTACTTTATCGTTATTACTTTTAAATAGCCATAAATAATTTAAAAAACAATATTTTTTTATTCGAAAGTGGTAAACGAGCTTTACATAAGATTGACTTTATTGACGCTGACTGTGTATGATTGGATACTTAAAAAAATATCCTGTATGTCGTCTCTTTTA
>DWPW01000218.1:0-13075 GCA_018252015.1 Astraptes brevicauda
CCTAAGGTTGTCATCCATTGTATAATAAAGTCGCAGTGTAGTATTGTATTATATCTTATCCAGTTGCACTATATATTGCGGAACAATAATTGTAGTTTTTGTTGGTAATTCAGAGCCCAAAAAAATTTGGGTACTCTAATTTTTCCTAACGTTTCTTCTCTTTGCGAATGTATTTTTTTACCTTTAAAATAGTATTGTCAAGGTAAATTGTATTTTGTCTAGTTTGAGTTATTAATAAAACAAGTTAGACCCTTTGTTCATCATTATATTAAACTTTTTAGTCGCCTTCCCGTGTCAAAATGGTGGTGGTGGCAAGGTTGTTCCTACTTTGAGACCCTTGTACTTGCAGAATTGCACGTGTATGCAATACTTCTTTTGCCAAATTAAATATTGAAGAATAAGTATACAGTTTCTAGAAGAGTCAAAAAGTCGCCCGATTTTTTATATACTCTATGTTGTTTATATATTGCAACACATCTGTTAAAATTTTTAGACGAATTTACCTAACATATATTAGAATAAATTACGTAAGTAGGTACGTTATTTCTACAAACGATTTTAATTAATGACACGTAATTAATTTGGCATATATTTATAGTGAAATCAAACATATAAAGGAATATTTAAACAAGTCACATGTTTCTAAAAATGATAAACCTGACTGCGAAGGCGCCAAAAACAGAACTATATAAAAATAAATCTTGACGGTTCTAGAACTGTTCTGGTTTGAAGGGTGAGTAAGGAAGACATACTTATTCGAGGAGTTCCAACTTAGTCATCAGGGTTGGCATATATAATATAAATCCATAAGTACCAAAATTTGTAAGCATAAACTTCGTAAGGCGGCATTAATAAGCCACTAAGCGGCGTATACGGATCGTTCCGTATAAGCAGTAGGTATCCACGTTACCACATACTTACACATGTGGTCGATCCCGTCGCGCCGCCTTACTTATACGGGCGTTTCGTACTTCGAGCAGGAAACGAACAGGATTTCTTGTCTTGAGTTGAAATACCGGTAAAACGTTTATTAAAACTTAAAGCAGTATTATTAGGTATATGTTCTAATAATACTACATGAACGTTTAATAACTTTTACCGATATAGTATCCGTTTACAATTATAAAACGTGAAATTAAAATAATTAATAAAAACTACCAAGTTTAAAACTATAATATATATATAATTTACATTTTACATGAAACAGGGCTTGGTTTAATAGGTACTTAGTTCCTTTTATACATAGATGATAGTAATATGACTCTCACTAACTATTTCACTTAGGGCATTTCATAGCAAATACCTAACAATTTGTTTTTGGTAGACTTAAAATCAGAGCATACTTTAGCCACTCATCTGTAGCCATATTCAGAAATTTTACAGAATGACTTTTGTTTTAAGTCAAAATATAAGCCCAAATTTACCAATCGCAGACGTTACAAAGCGCAATTGAACGAACAGGAAAAAAATAAATACCGTATTTCTTCAGGTATTTATAAAAGTACTTCCTAAGCATGACCAGCAAAGGCCTCTTTCCACTTTGGACCTGTAATTCCGAATCCAGTTTCTTCCATGCAAAGAAAAATTATAGTGCCGAGGTTGCAGCGCGGCATTCCTGGCAAGGCAGACGATGTAGACATTGCTTGGCACCTCAGTTCGAAAGTCGCCTTAACATAGTTCGGACGCCGCCGTGTGAACGCGCGAGAATTCAAGTGATTAAATTATTTAAAGAGAAACATTTTCAAACAATATAAATCGTAAACAATTCTAATAGTGCTGTTAATTTTGTTTAAATTGAATCAGTGCTGTTGAGTTTTGGTTGTGCACCGGACTTTTGAATTGGAAACCGCATACTCCATTGGATTGGTCACCAGTTGGATTGTTATTAACGTATGTAGTAATACCTAAGGATACGTTAGGACTGTCTAATGGAAATTTAATACCCATAGATTTTTTTACAGCTACTTACTAATAGATGGTCATAAAGTTTGTACCTGAGATTTACTGAGGTTATATTATATTTAGCTTCCTCACGTGGTGTAGGAAATAAAGCTTATTTTAAAATAATTATTACGTAAGACAAATTACAATTTTATTGCAATACCTATTTATAATTATATATTATTGTTTCAAAACTTTTTGACTATTCTGTAACCATGCTTATTTTAAATTTATTCGAAGTTCAAATATTTTGTAAATAAACAATTATTATCATGAAAAATGTTATGTAAACATTGAAACATATATTATGCTAGTTTTTCAATCATCCAATTTATTATATTAGGTAATTTAGATACCAATATGATCTGCTCTGATGCTTCTTAGCTAACAGAGGTTTCCACCGCCAATTTCTTGGATAACAATTACTCAATGCTTTACAATAAACCACGACTACCATATCGACTTTTTAAAAACTTTTTACACATAAAAGATACTTTTTTCTAATAAATTTTAGTACTATTTGTAACCTTTTGTACCTGTTTTGTTGAGGTAAGCTGCTTTTGAATCATAGTACAAGTAGGTATGTTCAATCGTTAAGCCAATAGACAATCAATCCCAAATAAGACTACGGTCTTATTTAGGTACTTGATTAAAGGATGGGCGACCCGCGTGTGTGCCTCCATACATCTAGGTCACGGATTAATGCTTACAAGTTTAATCCTCAGTATAATTACATTCGTCTCTATTTCTAGAATATGCACAGATATAACTCGATCTAATGGAGAGAATCCATGAGAGTTAAATGATAAAAATGCCAAATCTGAGACGAGAAATCGGATACCTTCTGTTACGGATCGTTCCAATCGGTGTATGTAGTGGAAGGTATTTTGTAGCTAATTTGCATAAATTTTCTACTGCATTTATGAGTTACAATTTTTTAATAGATTCGTTCCCAACAGATCATTACTTTTAATATGAAGCTAATTTCAATAAATTTCAATATTGAATACTTCTTGAAGTTCCTCCTACGATGATTATACACAACAGGTGCATAAATAACATAATGAGTATTTTCTCCGCAACCAATCACGAAAAGCCGCATTTCAACATCTGGTCTTCATAAGTGGGCTTCATGCATTCAATTGAATTACCAGATTAGTTCTGCTTTGCTATTCAAATACGTTTAGGTCACTAAAAAAGAAACATTTGTTTTTCACACATGTCTCATAAACTTTCACAAACTTCAGTAAAAATAATTAAACCAACTATTAAAGCAAGTAGCCGTTAATGAATTGTTAGTGGGAAAATTAATGTAAAAGAATTATCTCTTAGCTAGCAAAACATATGTAATTTAATATTTCTGTTTAGATTGTTATATAAAATGTTATTTAATTTTATTACAACTTGCAATTACTTTATAATTTTATACCAAGCATATTTCAGTTTAACAGCGCGGAAATGGAAATCTATTCGAAAAACAAAATTAAAATGTCAACGCCTTCATAAAATAAAAATAACTATTTCCTTTATAAAGAACCAACACATTTTCTGTATAAATCGTTTTGTTTTTGTTTGCTTTATTTTCGTTCAGCGGACGAGCCCGCAATCGGATATTCGCTTTGTGTTTTCAGAACTTGTCAACTTGCCTAGAAGTAGAAATAGAAATATTAGCTAATCGCTGTATTGTGATGGTTCACTAAACTTTCTAATTTCTCCAACAAATCGTTAAATATTGTATAGAACTATCTTAAATATGGATATATCTTTACGTAGGTATAATAAAGACCCAATTGACTACAGACGAAAATAAATGAAAGACAAGATAATTATTTTTAAATTTGTTTTCTTCTGGTCAATTTTATACGCCACACATCAAAGCTGACTCATTTGATTTGTTGATCTAAAGAACATGTGCATCTGCATAAGCCTTTACTAGGTAATTATAAAGTATAAAATATAGGGGCTATTTTTAATTAATCTATTTCTCAAATATATTCATAGTATGTATTTTTATGTTATTGACGTAGCAAACGAACATGCAGCCCATCTGATGGTAAGTAGCCATTGCCGCCAACACACATGTGTAATCAACCCCAGATAAGATCACATTCCTACCTGAGATCAGCTACAGATGCCTTACTACCTCTCAGGACTAAGTTGGAATGCCTCGAATACGTATGTTTCCCTTAACACTAATGCTATAAAGCAGAAATAGGTGTGGCGGTGGTGCCGCCGGAGTTAAACTACAAAGGATTCTACCACCTTCAAATATGACTTTTTATTAACTGTATCAGAAGTACCAACCTACCTGTACAGTTTAGACTAAATTGTAGTTAACGTGGATACTATTACATTTTTATTAACTTAGTCTACCTTTGAGCTTTAAATTAACCCATTTTAAATATCACGTTAATTAAAAATGATACACTAAAGATATTTCTGTCAAAAATGTACAAGCAAATTATTATTTTTACAAATAATTTAACAAGATATCGTCCGCCAATTTTAATTCCATCACGACACAAAATTCTTCAAATAATACGACCGATGTACATTTAAAATCATCGTAATCTAAGAAATGCGGTACTCATACATTGTCGTATAGAATTCATTTATAGTTGTTTTCACCCACATATCCAAAGTATTTGCATAGAAGTAAATCTGTTTGTAGAGGCGATTTCTCGCGAGCCACTTACACTGATCGGCCTAGTTGCGGTTTCTATATTCATACGTTTGTGTATAACTAACAAGAAAATTGTCTAAGAATAGGTGGAAGTTATTTATAACAAGAAAACAGTCAACACGTGTTTATCTGATCGTATGTAGCTTATAATGAGCAAATCATAAGAGATAGAGTAAATCATAGCTTTTTTCACCCATACTTGGATTTTTCGTGTATCGTCGGTTCCATGAATATAAAAAACTCAGATCCAGAACAGGAATCGAAATTCATTAGTTAAATTATCTGTCTGGCCGGGGATCAAACCCGGTGTCGGAACGGTGTGATGTCCGCTCCGCATCGCCGGTCGTAGTACGATACCTCACCTGAGCCAGAGTCTCCCCTCAAAGTGAGAGGAGTTAAGAAGGGCGGATTGGCAGATTCATACTGCACTTACGGAGAGTTAGTTACGGAGATTTCCTAGCAATCCTTTAATACGGCTTTATGAGTTATCTTTACTTTATCCTTTTTATGACTTTATATTACAGTGTAGTGAACACTGTTATAGCAAATTTAGTCTTAATTATGTATTAACTACTACCTTATCCATACTAACTACTAAACAAATAACCTATAACATTCGTTATGAAACAAAAATATGTCTAAAATCGATATATTAATTTAATTCAACAAGTTTTACATAACAAGATTTAGAATTTCTCCAAAAGAAAGTATTTGATTCGCATACTAATGTAATAGGTATTCCGAACCTTGTTAAGCAATACTGCTCACGTAACGTTATCTCGATACAGTTTTTAGAGGCATTGATAGCTTTATGTCACCGGTGTAATAAATTGATATGTCACGTTCAACATAAATGACTGGATAGTGTATCTACTAAAAATACATTTCGTCTATTTACTTACTGGTTTTTGTCAGCGGCTTCGCTCGCGCTAATGTGTACATGTGTGTAATTTATTCATATCAAGAGGACGTAGGTATAAAAGCAGGTACGTTGTTGGTAATATATTTTTTGTTTTTGTTCTATCCCTTAGGAATTATAACTATTTTCGGGATGAAAGGTACTTTATGTCCTTTTTTGGACCTCTGGCAATGTGTAAGTGAATAGGCCTTAAGTGAGTGAGGCGCGAACACGCGGCACGTTACAAACAAATAAACTCACATTCACATTTATGATAGTTATGATAATTAGGAATTAGGATAGGATAAGGGTACGAAGTTCGTGTTCTTTTTTATGAATTGACAGTATTAAACTGAAATGAAAGTATCAATGTACTTCACCGAATGGTAATCATCCGCAGGTAAAATATGTAAGCTACAAAACCATGTTTAGAATATGTATTTTTTATAATATGGAAGTAGTAAAAAGCATGCAGTCTATCTGATCCGCTGAATGCAACAAACGAAGAATTCTATCCCTTTCAAAATTTATTGAATGAGTAACAATACAAGAACCGAACATAGGTTGAAAGCCAATAGTTGCGTATTACAAACGTAATTACATATTTGTCGATTAAATAGAATTTGCAATTTAAATGCTATAAACAAAACCAAACTACACGGAATTAAGTAAGAAAATCGTGTAAATCACGCCGCTAGAAAATTGAAATATCGTTTTTTTATAGACACATAAAAATCGAAGTAGATATGACCAAATGGTTCCATTACAAAATGATGGACCGCGTGTTTTCAAGCGATTTGCCGATTTCACGGCAGGTTGCGCGTTCCAATCGCAGTATTTGTAAAAGTGACAATAACGTCGCGTTATTGAATTTAACGTTCAAATAAAACGAATCGAGGAAAAAATGTTTTTTTAACTATTGGTATCTTCGGATCTTAGCATATTACACGTTGTATTTAAAGCAATATGATATGCACGTAGAATATAGGTATAAAGTAAAGAAATAGTTAGAAGGAAATTAAATGCGTGAAGCTTGATACCCTTTGCACTTATATGCTCTCGGTACCTTCCCACGAGAATTTTAACACCTTATTTTAAATTTAATTATATTTAAGTTAGTTAATTATATTTGTTCTTATTTTTTATTTAGTATAGAAAATGATTTTTATTCAGTATTTCTAGTTTATAATATTTTAATATTTATAAAATTGTAGTATCGAAAAAAATGTAGAGGCATACAAGTATACAGATTTGCACAATATTATAATCATGAACTTATGTATTATTTAATTTTAATTTACATAAAATTGTTAGCTTGCTATGTTTTGGCACACATACCCGACACTATTACATATTAAACTTATTTGCATATGAGTAGGTGTAGCCACTTAACAAACTGAATATTGTTTTAGACGATTGTATAATGAACTGTAATTAAGGTACTATATACTGTAGAGACTTAAATTGTTATATTTCAAAGTTACTAAGTATAATAATAATAATAATAATGACGCTTTGTACACTCATAGCCCCACAATAAAATTTTCTTCTGTGTCGTGGGTGCCACGGACACACTAAAACAAATACACAAACACCCAGACCTAGAACAGAAATCTAAATTCATCATTCAGATATCTGTCTGGCCGGGGATCGAATCCTGGACCCACTGCGCGTCATATCAGTATGGTGATTGATAGTAAACGGAGATGTAGAGACCATCATTAAAATGATTACCGTCCCTCATGCACATACAATCAGTGTACGTGTATGTTAGGTCAACATTACAAATTCAAAGAGTATCATGACTTTAAGTGGCCATTGCCGCTCCTGGGCATCTCGAATGAACTGTTCTCTCTATCAAAAGTTATTACAATTTAAAATCCGAAGAAACTTCTCTAACCGTGCCGTACGAATTACCTACGTACTTACGTGAACATAATAGTTCTACCTTAGTGGACTAGATGGCGTCATTGTAGGTAAAACATCACTGACTCACGGGCAGCTTCTAATATCAAATGGCAGAATAACGTTCGCCCGGTCAGCTAGTCCTAAATAAGATAAGAGTGTTATTGTCGACCACAGACGCGTCGCTACACCAAAAACTAAGTTGGAACTCTCCGAGTAAATATGTTTCCCTTACCACATCTTTAATTCTACACAGCAGCACTCTACACTGCTTTATATCACAGAAACACATCTATTTCTGCCTAATAACAGTAGTGTTAAGCGCTGCTGTGTTTTGGTCCGAAGGGTTTGGTAAGGGAAATATAGTTATCCGTGGCGTTCCATCTTAGTCCTCAGGGGGTACTAACGCATTTGCAGTCAATGTTAGATAGGACTTTGATCTTATCTGGTGTTGATTACAGATGTCCATAGGCGGCAGTGGCCATTCACCATCAGGTGGAATGTATGCTTGTTTGCGACTTCCAAACAATAAAAAAAAGGGTGGCGTCAGTGGTCACCTATAATACAATACGTTTAAGTTTATGACTATTTACGGCACTTTTGTACAGAATTTATTTTGGTACAAAGCATATACCTATATGTATTGTACCGGAATAAATTCCATACACTGAGTAGGCACTCATAAGTGCGAGGCCAAGAAAAAGATGATTCAACAATATTATTTTACCAAGCATGTCATTTACGGCCGTCGTTAACACCTGTTTGTGCCCAATTTCTTACAAGTTGATTCACAGATAAAATCTCTTGCAAGTCAACATAAATATATTTTTACAAAATAAAACCATTGCCTACTTTGGCAATTATTCGAAGCTTTTATTTTTGTGCAATTAGTACTTACTAAATGGGTCTCAATAATTTTGTAACTATAAAATTAACGGGCGTAGTGTTAAGTAGTTGTTTCGTTATAAGCTTTTGTTTTCGTCATTTGTGTTAATTACATGTTAATTTGTATTACCCTTCCCAAATTTGTAAAAAAAAATTAAAATTTTACTGCTGACGGTCTCTTTTCACAACTAGGGGAGATTTGGTTATAATGCGTGTAGATGAACAAACGTACTATTTATGTATACTTAAAGTTTTCTAGACACAATTCAAAATACATAGCTAGGATGAAACTTTCAACCACATGTATTGATAATGTAGCGTCAACATAAACGTTATTATAGGATTTGAAGAAGTATAGCGGTATCCCAGGGCTCTCTAAGATGTAGGGATTTATCTAGCAATATCCTAAAAAGTGACTAGGTTGTGCTTCACACGCATATGTATCAAAAACAACATGACAGTTCAAAATACACCGAGCGAAACTGATTAATGGATAAATTACCGCGAGTGGCAATTTGTCATGAGCGTATCACTTCACCCTCTGAAGTAATTCGTCATACTTATTGAACAGCTTTATAGCAGTCATCAAACATCCATTGAGTGATTTAATACAGTCACTCAATAAGTTACAGTAGTATGTATTATGGTTAAAGATTGCAAAATTTATTCAAGGGAGAAGATTGTTTTTCTTGCAAACCTTTTGTATTAAAACTAGGAGAACGGGTGTGTGGGTTAGGGGTCAATCGTGTCTATTCTTCAGTGTGAAAAAAGGCGCTAGGAAGCATTTTTATAACATACCATCATAATTCACATACATTTATAGCTAATCAGCATACAAACACCCTGATGATAAGTGATTACTGTCGCCCATAGACATCTTTAATCGACATCATAAAAAAACAGAGGTTTTATCTCTAAATCAAAAGTTAAATGATCTACGATTAAGATGGTCATCTTATTATAAAGCGTAAATTATATCCTTTTAACGAAACACAATAACTGTTACGTGCTTCAAATAGGTGTGACAATGGTACCTCCTCGGTCGAACCAAAACTTGCTCTACCGCTCTAATTAACGTCAACAACATGTCTCTACTCAACAACTATGTCAACAATTTGTTAACAACTTTTGTCATGAACTCAACTACGATAACAATATGTCTTTACTCACCAATATAAGAACAAGAACAATATTTCTCAACTCAACAACAAAACTACTTTAAAAGTAGGTCTACTCAACAACACAATTCATCAACAAATTCAACAATATGCTCAAATTAAAATAAAACAGTTTGTCTTTGTTTATGTTATAGATCCCAACTTTCAACAGGCTGTTGATGTCGTGGTCGATACGGCATACATATGTCTGGCCGTTATTAGACATGAACAAGAACGGTTTCCAATTAAGTTATGCGGAACGAACGTACGGCGAATGTGAGCTATTTATCACGAATGCCGCTTCACCTTGATAACATAATTGGATAGAGATTAATTAGTTACATATGCAAAACGGAGGATTTGGTGCAGATGGCAGATATATTTACCTAACATACTTTCTGTTTTACAAAAAAGTATCTTCGTTTTAATGAAGTGCTACATCAAATATAATATTATTGAGCCATCTTAGCCCTCAGAAGCGGAAATGCATCTGTGATCGTATCTAGGGTTGATTATAAATGTTCATGGGCGGTCGTGGCCACTTACCACCAGATAGGCTGCATGCTCGTTTGATACTTGCATAACATAAAAAAAATTACCTCAAATATTACAAAAAGTACACTTAATATTTTACACAATTGCCGCTACTTGTAGGCACTAGAAGCAATCTTAAATAAATCTACTCTTACGATTAGTTACTTTTACCATAATGTCATTAACTTAGGTACCTTGTACCTTTAAACAACGCTATAAAATACCGTTTTCAAAGTAAAGTTTCATCGTAAAATTAAGTATATACTGTGTAGTAATCAAGGGCAACGTCGTTTAGCGTTACTAGCTTTAGCAGTGATCTAACGAGAATGTTATGATGTCATGACCACCTGAGATGCAAAATGACATAAATGGCTTTAGACATGATTTTTAATAACCTGACTATTTTTAGAATGAATTTTATCTACACATACAATCAAATATAGATAAAATTTCAATATTTACAGATAGGCTACTCGATATTATTAGGTATATACGTTTGGTAAAATTCAAAGGAATTATATCAATAAAAATCTTCTAAGGATATTCTAAAATAATCGTAATTCAGTTTTATGACCAATTTATACTTCTGCTTTAATTATATAGTCAAAAATAATAAGTTTGTCTTGAGACAATACACGTTCTTTATCTTAAGCCTACATAAATACAAGAGTATAACAATGACTTTGGTATATAAAGCAGAAGGACGCAGAAATTACGGGAGCATGACAGAATGAGGCTTACGCACTGGGTCCCGAGTTCGATCCCCGGCCAAAAATATATCTGAATGATTAATTTAGATTTCTGTTTTGGATCTGGGTGTTTGTGTATTCGTCTATATGTGACAAAAATCTTACTATGAGGCTATAGGTTTAGAAAGCGTCTTTATATTGCTATATAATTTAAAAGTTTCAAGATCTTAAGCCTACATAAATTGATCCTCAATAAACTCTAGCAATATCAATCGCCCCGAGCTAGAGCGCTCCATTAGGTTATTAACTTTCAAGCTTAAAAGCCAGACAAAAGAGCAAGATTTGAAGGAAGATCAACTTTTTAATCTCTACATTCTAAAGATTATAGTCCCGTTAGAATTATTGTTATTAGAACTTTGCCCAGAAAAGTTTCTAAACAATGTAAAGTTTTTAAGTTATTTTTCTAGGAACAAGAAATATAGGAATTAGAAAAAAAAAAAAGTAAGAAATATTGCTTTTAAGTAAATCATTGGGAGGGACCGAGGGATATTTTACCTTATCAATTAATTTGTCATTATATTATTTACTTTACCTTTGTGAACTCACGGATATTAATTGCAAACGCAAATAGAATCAACCAACAAAATATTTAAATCCGTGCTGACCCCATGAAGGTGAACAATATTATTGAAAGTCATACCATTTTTCTTTTTTACTTTTCTAAGCGATAAGACCGCCTATTGCATACACCTCTGACCTAATTTTATATTACTGTTAATTTGTATTTTAAGTGTACAATAAAGAATAATCTATCTATCTATCATGTAAAGTTGTTTCAAAACGACTAGATACTTACTTTTTAGATATAACAGTTACTTTTTAAAGATTATTGGTTTATTTTTTTTTCACACATAAAAATTAGCAAAAACGATACAGATTGCAGACGCTTATCAAAGACGCAGACATTCTAAAAATCTATTACTCTATGTCGGTAAAAATTCTCATCTGTTCCTAATTATAACTATTTTGGAATCAAAATAAAAGTGAAACTAAATTAATGCTACTGCTTAATTATAATTTAGAAGTAGCAAACGCCCATGCAGAACGCTTCATGATAAATTGCCACTGCCGCCTATGGACATGATTACACACGTCAACCCTAGGTAAGCTCAGAGTCCTACCTAAGGTTGAACACAGGTGCGGTGCTGCTCCTGAGGACTAAGTTGTCGCACCTCGTATAAGTATGTCTCCTGAAGACTATTCTAGAGATCTAATCTGCATGATAATTTCAATTTTAAATGTATTACATTATTTTGTGGCTTGACTCCGGCGGCACCACCGCCACACCTATTTCTGCCTAATGTTAGCAGTGTTAAGCGCTGCTGTGTTTTTGTCAGAAAGGTGTGGTAAGGGAGACATACTTATTCGACGCGTTCCAACATAGTCCTCAGGGGTAGCAACGCATCTGTAACCGACCTCAGGTACGAATGTGATCTTATTTGGGGTTGACTACGGATGTCCATGGGTGGTAGTGGCCATTTACCACCAGATAGGCCGCATGCTCGTTTACTATTTCCGAAACAAAAAAATCCAATCTGCAAGTTAATTTCAATCACTCTGGATTCAGACGGCACAGGACCGTTTGGAGTGGCGCCAATTAGGGGAGGCCTTTGTCCAACACTTTGTCCAGCACTGGGTCTCAAAAGACTAATAGATGGATGGAATCTGCAATACATACATTAATGCTAACGAATTTAAATTGTATTTTACACATAACATAAAAACGAAATGTTACGATCGCTCACAGATTACATACTTAGATAGTAAACAAACATTGTTTTGAAGCGTAGTGCGTTACAGTTCCTTATATAAGAATTTCCGCTTCCTATCTATTAGGCAGCTTTTGTGCATTAACTTGTTGTGCAATATGTGATCGAAAATGGAGAACGTCTAAAGATCATTGTGGTTAGAACGACATGTAGTGACGTAATGTATGAAAGTACTCATTTTGCGTTGTCATAATTACAGATGCAAAAAGATTAAATATTTCCTGTTCAAATCGACACCGTAAACAGTAGTGTCGGTTTTTTATATGAAAAGTTTGTAACGAGCATGCAGGCAACCTTTTGGTGCCTGCTTGCAGTGACCAGTGCCGCCTCATGAATACCTGTGATTTACCCCAGATAATATTAGAAACATGTCCGAAGTTGATCATATGTGCGTTGCTACCCTTGAGGACTAAGTTTGAACGCCTCAGATAGGTAATTCTTCCTTACCACACCCTTCGGACCAGAACACAACAGCGCTTAACACTGCTGTTATTAAGCAGAAATAGGTGTGTCGGTGGTGCCGCCGGAGTCAAACGACCAAATGTTCTTCCACC
>DWPW01000219.1:0-13065 GCA_018252015.1 Astraptes brevicauda
CCGCAGTCGAACCACAAAGGGTTCTACCACCTTTATTACTAATCATGATAAATAATCGTCGATAATATATTCTAAAAATATTAAGAAACTACTCACAAAAGAATACAAAGATAATAATAGTGAAAGTAGGCATATACTACTAATACGAAACTCGGAATACTTGATAACAGATTAAAAAAAATGTTACACATTACCTCATCTACTTCAAAATATTTCATCGTAATTGAAATTTGAATTGCTAATACAGTCATGATATTTTCAAGTGCTCTTGAGCTACAATGTAAAGAGATACGTTATAAAATAAAATATGCTTGATAGTTAATTTAATCGTAGTTTTCGTTACACTTAATACACCCTATACTTATTTACATATGTTTAACATTACTAACAAATTAATGTCGTAAATGATAAGTATTTAAGGAAATTTGAAAAGTGTGTCATGCAAAGAGACAAATACACAACTAGACGGAAGTTTTATTACATCCTTAAAATAGAAGTCGGTGAGACAAGTTAATTTAGGTATGGTAGCAAAATTTACGCGAAAACAAGTTTATCATAAAGTTCACGTAACATACAAAACCTTGCACAACCTACATGACTGCCAGCAATAAGATATCATTCCACGTCAAAAACATCGCATGATGACTTCCGAGTTGGAGCCATTGACAGGGAAAGTTCCGTGCTCAGTAAGCTTTGAATGGCAGAAAGTACGTCATAAGATGGTAATAAAACATTGTAGTTCTCTAAAGTTCAAGCTTTGGTCCCAATTATTGCTATCACAAAAAATATTACTATTTACATCGATTTTTAATTTCATCGTTGTAAATTATTGTCATTCGTTTTATATCCCATTGCTAGACTTAATCATTACCAAAAGCGTTTTCTGTATTACGAACGAACGAATCGTGAGTCTTAAAATTTGTTTCATTCAAATTATTATTGCAATTAATGTTTTTAAATAGTACGATGATACGTATTGTAGGTACTTTTACTGATAGTATGTACCTAGCTATAAGTTAAGAAACATCCGATTAATTTCAATTTGAATCTGATTTCATGTACACACACACAACTACAAGCAGATAATAAAATTACTCATTCTACAGACATTACATTAGATTATCACTAAATAATTGGAAATGAAGCGTATGATAAAGATTAGGATTAACTACAAAATATTTAAATTACGATAAAATAATATAACATATTTGTAAACGCCGGAAGAATGAAAATTCATTAAATGTTTGTTAACCTCCATAGTGTATGTTCGAAGACAATGAATATATTTGTAAGCTAGTAATTCCAATGACAATTGGCACATAAATTAGGACAGATTTTGAACATGACATACTCGTAGCATGAATATCTTCAATGAAATCATTTAAGAACGCAGTCAATTTAAGCAAGGTATGTTTAGCCAATTAGAGTTTGAATCCCAGATGTAAAATACTAAACAATATGAATTGCCAAATCATATTATTTTTTTGGAAATTCGCCACCGTTATGCATATCAAATAACTACTAATTCAATAAAGATAGAAAGAAACTGCTAATGAATATATCTAACACAACAAGAAACTTTCTGTGTGTACTTAAAATTACTAGTAAGCAGTCAGCGTTCAATATTTTTATTTTACATTTTTTCGCTACAAGCAAAATACTTTCACTAAAATTGCAGGAGAGAACCGGGTCGAACATCTGAGGCGTCGACTTTCGACTCGACTCGAACGATGGTGTCCGTATTTCGTAATGGTCAGTGACGTAGGTATGTATTACGTCGCTAACCAAACCATGTCTTGACAAACAGTGATAAGTGAATTGATATTTTCTACATCATAAAAGACTTTATTGGCCTAGCGACATCCAGTCACAACCACCTGCACTTTTAAGGTCGTAAGTACGATGAACCAAAGGAGGCGTTAAACTACGTCTGTTGATTTCAGTTTCTACTTAAGAATTCGTGTGCCTCATGAGCTATCGATTCTGTGACTATCTGGTGTCTGCCCCACTGTCACTAATTAACAAATTCTTTCAGCTTCACCGGCCTACTACAGTTATTTGCCAGATCACCTCATTTCAGGCTTTATCTCGAAAAAAACTGAGCATCTCTTGTTTAACTACTTTTAATATGTAGAATATTCTTATATCTAGTTGGATAAAGCGAAACGGATACTAGGATGAGTTTGGTAACATTATAGTTTTGTAGAAAAATTGACGGTATTTCGGAAACACTGCTAATTTCAATCGAATGACCGATCTTCTGTAAATCTTTAATTTTTTGAACTACTACTAATCTAACAAGATTCTCCGCGCAGCTCCACTAGCTAGCTCTTCATATTATCGTTTTTTACGGAATTCTCTTCTTTGTTAAATTCTCTCTATGGATATAGTAAGCATATAAAATGGATAATGACTTTAAGTTTTATAGAACAAAGACGGTGTCTGTTTTGGTAACGTGGTCTTTCTTACTATTTATAATACAACAAAAATGATATTGCTATTAGCAAATTCAAATATGTCAACCCATTATGAGCCTGTTACAATGAGTATGGTCATGGGTAATGAGCAAATGAAAGTATGTGGCATGTAAGTACATCTTGTTACATGCATGCCGCAAACCATATCTTTGTCATCTTAAGTATCTTAACTCTGTGTTCATTAATTACCTATTTATACGAACGTGACTATATTTTAAAATAATTTTATCTATAGTGTAACACGTTTCGTGTCTCTAAATATACACAAAACATTTTAGTGTCCAAAATATTGTTAAATAGTTCATTTTTTTTTCAAATGTATATTTAAATACGTAACTATCACAATAACAAAATACATACGGACACTGTGGTATTGAAAGACTTTAATTTTCACAAATCTAGTTGATAAGTCATAAAAACAGATAAGGTCTTTTAAAATAAGTAACGTAGGGTTTAAAACATTAAATCATGTAAAAGATAAATAACTCTGTCTAGCTACGATTCCGAAAAACAAGAAATAAGTTGTTTATCATAAGTTAGTCGTTTTAATATACATACTCGTAGACCTATTACTGTATAATAATATGTTACCGGTAATATCCGTTCTCAGGTACAACGCTTTTTCCCTAGTTAAAACTAGTTTGCACTAAATGCGTTTATTACAACTATTTATAACTAAAAGTTACTTATTTAAATATTTAAAATTTAAATAAAACTAACTTTGAACCTCAGTTAAAAATAGGTTATTTGGTTACTTTTCCAAAAATATTGGAAGTGATTTTTTTTCTTTGTGAAGTCGTTAATTGTATTATAATAGTGACATTCTATGGGGAGAGACTGACACTTCTTTAAACTCTATGATTTATATGCTCATAAGTTCCAAGAAATTTTTAATTTTCGAGATTTTCAAATACATACACACGCACCTGTTTTCAACGTAATCAACTAATTATGTAGCGTTTGATATAACGTAGCTGTACCAAAGCATATCCCATAGGATTGGTTAGGTTAGGTTAGAACATAATCATTTATCAGTATTAGTTATTAATATTATTCGTAATATTAATAATTTCAAGAAAACGCGTTTTGTCCAACTAAAACTAATTGTAACAAAGGCATGTTGTGCAAACTAGTTTTAACTAGGGAAAACGCGTTGAAACTGAGAACGAGTTTTAACTGTAACATACAATAAAATGTACCTATGTTTTATAGACTATTAAATATTGATTCAATAATTTAAACGATAGGTAGGTACTTACGAGTTCTTAATTGTATAGAACAATTTCCACTTCAACAAATAAAGGAAAGAAGTACCCACCTACTACCTACCTATTCCTGTACGATAATACTACTTACTACTTCTTGTTTCATATTGATACTACGTCAACCATTGATTGTATGAACAATGGAAAGACGAATTGAAACTACTTCCAAGCGTAGGCATTTGCGCGATGTTACTCGTTCGTGGAAATTGTGGAAACAATTAGCAGAACAGTACGTTGGCTACTTAAAGATTTTCTTAAGAATGCAATTACCTATACTGCCACGAACGATACTGCAATAAAAGAGCACTTTTTTCTAATTTGAAAGATTTCCAATCATATTTTGAAGTAATGTTTAACCACATATCAGAGTAGGTATCATTTTTCTTCCATTTATTTTGTCCATTTTAAGAACTATCGCCTAATGACTTGTTAATTAACTTCGTAAATCACAATTGTACTAAACATGATAATCGATGAATTTCAACGTTTGAAAATAATCGATCAATATTTCGGTTCGTCAAATAAACAGTCGTCAGTTAATATACAATAATACTTAACACTGCTATAAGGAAGAAAAGGGTTCAGTCGAGAAACATCATTTTTAACTAACTGATAACACTTCTTATTTTATTCCGAATTGTCTTTTTCTCATAACGTCGATTTCTCATATAGGTGTAACGCTGACTCTTACCACGGAAGAATTTATCAAAGAATATTTTCTTACCCAACATTAATTACAATATTAATAGCATATTGTAACTCACCAGGAAACAGGAGAAGAGTATCGCAGCAACCGTCTTATCGGTCATTGTGGCGTGGATGTTGATGATCGCGAGGTCATTGATGGTGAGAAACAGCAAGAGGAAAAAGCCGAATATATGCGTCCATATGTTCATCGTTTCGTTCGTCCACCAAAATATGCTGAAACAAACATTATAATTAGGTATAACTGTTAGACAAATAAAGACTATTGTTTGCGCGTGATTTCTACACCAACTTCCGTATTACTCGTTTGATAGCCCTGCTAAACGTCGTTGTTTGGGTTTAAATGGCCACATACATATCATTATATAAAGGCGGTAGAGCGCTTCATAGTTTCAGAAACTTAGGTACCACTTCGAAGTCTGTGGTGAAGGAGAGGTACCTGAAAGAGTCATACCATCTTATTTCTTAGAAGTAACAACGCAGCTGTAACCGACCTCGGATATGAGTCCAAGTCTATCTGCGATGCACAGCGTTGCGCGTTGATGAGTAGCCTAAGTTTCTTGATCCTTAATTAATTAATGTGATTGGCCCTAAGGATTATATTAAAGTAACTAAAACAAATCATTTGTCAGATTACTATATCGTTCTGTAGTCAATGGTACATAGGTTTAAAATGTTTAAAAATATTTAGCGATGTTTATATTCATACGTACTCGTCTTTGGATTTGTACTTGACACAATGAGTCCATTTGCATGTCCAGGTAATTATAGAATACGTCATATTATTAAAGTTATTCTAGGACGAGTGTGTACAACGCAAATTCAATTCTAGAACATTTGCTAACACAAAGGAGACACATCAATTTAGTCTCTCAAAGGATTTGTTGATCAGCGAAGATTGGCCATTCCATTCAAACGAGGAAGTCGCTCACAATACGTTACGCAAGGCCCATCTCATCGGATAACTCATTGCGTGACTTACGAACGCAAAATCAATGATTCTTTAACTGATCTTTAAGTTAAACCAATCAGTAAACTGGATTCAAGTACAAATATTACATAATGGAATGTCAAACTACGGATTACCTATTTATTGTATGTAAAATTAATTTCGCCAATTTCAATATCTGATAAAACAAGCGGACAAATGTTTAGAAAGTCAAATCGTTTTCGTATAAATACGTGAAAATAATAAATGTAATAGTTAAAACATTAAAAAACACGCTTTTGTGATAAAAATAACAAAAAAAATTGACAATTCAAGCCCGAAAGAGTAACTCCGCACTGCAGACATGCGCAGACCCCGCGCTATATAGATCTTTCTCTCTCACTCTCACACAGAGGATCTGAACAAGAATTTATTAATCCTGGCGGTCCTATTAAGGATAATGGAAATTTTATATCAAGTTATTACATTGTCATCAGTCCTTGATAAGTGTACAAAGTTTCAAATGAATTAGACTATTGGAAATTGGAGAAATTAGAGCTCAAAGATTCCATTACATACATATAAACATACAACCGAAGCTAATAAAAGCGTGTTAATAATAAAAAAATCTGCCGGTTTAAAATTATTAAACCGTATTGTCCACTTTGATAGGACAATGGAATCGCGTTTGACCGTGTCTAGCCATATATTGTGTTAGATTTATCGTGCTTACCTCGATGTATAGCGTCGAACCTGCCCTCGACCTTGGAACGCAGGGAGTCCAGGTCGAAAGGGGCTGCGAACCCATGGTCCACGGAGCGGCTCTTCGACCTGCAAACACGAAACAATACAATTAACCACCGCATCACTATTGCGTACAGTTGTAAAATCCATCTTATGTAAAGACGCAGAGGCAAGGGCGGATGAGTCACGCAAAGTGCACATTCCACTTCGACACATCAGCATCGGGAGGCGACAGGAAAACGTTCGCTTTTAAGGATACTGTCGCTCGGAGTAATCACAGGCGATGTTAATACGATTGAGAGTGACGCAAAACACTAAAAATTCAGTGTCAGTGTACGGATAATTGCCGAGCACTGAAAGCGACGCTCTAAATAACTCTCACAGGACTGATTTGAACACAAACGGCAGGAATTTTAACGGCGCCTGGTGTATGTAAACACGCCCTCAGCCTACCTTCTCCGAATTTGTTTGTGCGAAATCACATTCGAGTTCAAAGAGACGTGCCGGGGAAGGGAAGTTTTTCAACGCTACATTCGTATGCGTTTCTTTTGAAATTTGTTTTGTGACTACTGCGAGTTACCACGTTGGTTGAATTTTGAAAAAGAAATATCTATCTTTTCTCTATTATTTTACTCGAGAATCGTTTTTCATTGAAATCTTGAAATATTGTGAATGTAACTAAGCATAAAATGTAATATATTGGCCAAAATAATGGTTTAAATATTGCCATGAAACGAAATGAGTAATCCAGTAGGTACCTATGTCCCTTGCCAAATTGCTTTGAACAAATGTACAAATAAACTAATGCTTCACTCACTTGCATCAATTTACACAAATAACATCCTCAGAGGATTATTTTGACCCAATATTTTCTTGATGTTTATTGGCTGAATACATGACATCTATTGTTTAAGTAAACATTTTACAATTCACATTTGAGTCGATTAAGCTAATATTTTCAATGAAAATGAATTTTAAAAATAAGCTTATTATTAAATAACAAGTTATTAAAATACACAATAGCACGGAATCACTATAATAGAGCAAAATAAAATTGGCAAGCGCAAAAAATCTTTAGCAATATGGCAATATCAAAATAACACACAATATAATATTTAAAGAATGATCCAGAATCATGAGATTTTATATATGAACTATTTAGTGAATCTATTTATATAAAAATATATAATTAAAACATTTTGCGCGTATAAGTCACACTGGATCATCCTTTATTATTCTATACTATTATTTAAGAGCGTAAATTCTTGGCACCACAGTGATATCACTCATTAATTACATTTTGCATATATTATCTCAATAAAACAGTTTCGCTATTCACCCTTCGGCTTATAAGGAGGACGGACACAAGTAAGCGCGACTGCAGAATGCACAATCACTGAACGTTCAATTGTATTGATAACAAAACATTATTGTGCATGCCGTGTGTTGTGGCATTGTGGCAGTTGGGCATTTAACCTACTTCTACGTTTACCTATTTCTGTCTTATAACAGCCGTGTTACGCGCCGTCGTCTCCTCGTCAGAAGGGTGTGGTCCGGGCGACATACTTATTCGACGCGTTTCAATTTAGTTCTCAGGGGTAGCAACGTATCGGTTGCCTACCGCAGGTAGGACCGTGTTCTTATCTGGTGTTGATTAATTACAGATGTCCATGGGCGGCAATGTCCATTTACCATCATGCTCGTTTGCTATTTCCATAACATAAATTAAAAAAAACTGTCATGTTGTACCATACGACCATATTTTTCTTGTATTAGGTTTCTTCGTTTTTATATACCTATTGTAGAAATAGCAAAGGAGCATGTAATTCATCCGATCGTAAGTAGTTATTACGGCTAAGGAACACCAGTGATCACCGACCTGAGGTCGACCACAGATACGTTGCTCCCCATGAGGATTAGCTTGGATCGCCAGGAATACGTTACACGTATCTCCCCCTTGCCACACTTTAGAAACCAGAATACAGCAGCGCGGGTCTAGTCAAAAACATCTGATTAATCATGGATATATTGAGAAAAGGGTAAACGGCTAACCCATCCAACGATATTATGACCAACGCGTAGAGCTACAGTCCCATAAAAGTTTTACCGTTCCGGTCAGTTAATGAAAACAAACGGGTTTATCCCGCAAGGGTTTAAAAAGACCGCAGAGCGTAAACCAAGCCGCGTGAATGGCAATTCGCTAAGCCGCAATGTCTAGGGACTTACGCCTCGTGTGAAACGGGTACGAATTAATCGGCGCTTAGACGCACAATCAAATTTACACGTGTAAAGCTCGATTCCTAAAGAATATTCTGAAAAGAATTTGTATGTGGTGAAACTCCTTCTGGTTTGATTTCGGAGGCATCAACGACTTTTATAGTACAGCGGTAATCAGCGTTGCTGTGTTATAATTTGTAAGGGAGGTTACAACTTAGTCCTGAGCTAAACAACCGGTACTAAGGAATCTGTGGCTAAACTCACGACCACAGAACTCCAATTCTATTTGCAGTAGATGACAGATGCCCATGAGCGGCAGTTGCTTCTGACCATCATACACAGTGCATGCTCGTCGTCAACCCATTATTGTCCCACTTCTGGGCACGGGTCTCCTCCCAAGTGAGAGGGTTGTATGTCATAGTCTACCGCGCTGTCTAAGTGCGACTTGGTAAGCTTCACACAAAATTGAATTTTTTTTTTTAATGATCTCTCACGCATGCAGGTTTCCTCAAGATGTTTTCCTTAATCGTTATGCTCATCCTGCATGTCATAGTGCATGCTCATTTGCTGCACTGCTACTGATTATATCGTAGGATTAACAAACGAGCATTCAATGCCAGTAGCCCCTACTGCCCACGGACACCTGTAGTTAAACCCAGATAACATAAAATTCCTGCCTGAGAATACCTCGGATAAGTATATCTTCTTTATCAAACCCAGAATCCAGAAGCGCAGCTGTGAGTGCTTAACACGGCTATTATTAGGGGAACTACTACCTTATAAAGAAAAACTCGACTGCAATTTTCTGGCCAACATATTGTGGTAGCCAAAACTTCACGCTTTTATACTTACCCAAGTAAACGAATAATTGTGATAATATTACCTCTTATACGACTGGTCGATGCTCTCGGCACTCCTGGATAGCTGCTGCGAGGCTCGTCTAGACCTGCATGCAACAAAAACCACGAGCTAGACACAGGCGCATGCATACATCTACAGCATTATTCAGACAATACTGCTATTGCTACTATAGGTACTAATAACTAATAACTCATGCGCTATGTGGTCACATAACTGCTTTCGGGATGGCCGGAACGTTAAATTTTAAGAATATGTATAAAGTAACAAAATAAAAAAATTAATTAAATTTTGCTTTTCATATTCACACAGAAATAAAACTGAACATTTTTTATTGTCAATACTGAAGAAGCGAAAATCTTGAAAATTTCTTGTGTCTTCGTTTAGATGTATCATTTATGTCTATAGAAGTATTGTCTGAATAAATTTCGAGTCTATCCACGTTGGTCGTATGCACAATCATTCCAAGTTTCGGATTCGGATTCAACGGATATAAATGACCTATGCCGTTTTTTATTAAACTCACAGCTTTCCGGAACATTAAAGAAAAACGAATTATGTGCACTGTACCAATGTGAAAAACTCTCGTAAAGTGTATCTGGCGGACGGAATTATTGCTACGTGCTAAAATGAAATGTAAATTACGACGAAATATATAATAAGGCTCCCGTCCTATCAGCATCGAGAAAGCGAATAGCGTTAAGTTAAACGATTGAAAAAAACACATGCGTATAAATAAAAAAATCATACTTTAAGTACATATATTGATGTTATTGAGATCATTGGCGACATAACGCAAAACAAAAATCTTATAAAACGATTACATTTCGAATGGACAGTGGCTGGATCATAAGCCCTAAGGGCTTTCGATAAAGAACGAATTTCAGCTACACAGGATCATATAATTCTTTTAGACCTTTGTTTTATCCATGATCTGAATGTTATATGTTACGTATACGTCCTTTATTAAAACGAAAAAAGCTACATAATTATTATTTGACATAGCTTTGTAAATATCTCGCTCGACTTCCTACTCGCTGGCATTGATACGCGAGCTCCACGTGTTATATCGATACGTTTGATGGCCCATTGCCGGTATAACTAGCATTATAATGTAACGATTGTAGCCGATGAAACATTAACATTTAAGTTTGAAAAGGTCCATAGATCGTGTGTAAAAAAGTACCTCGACTCCCGCGCCACAAACGCCACACTTATTTCTGCCTAAAACAGCAACGTTAAGAGCTGCTGTGTTCTGGTCTGAAGGGTGTGGCAAGCGAGACATACTTATCCGAGGCGTTCCAACTTAGTCCTCAGGGGTAGCGACGCATCTGTAGTCAACCTTAGGCGGAATTTTAATCTTATCTAGGATTGATTACAGATGTTATGGGCGGCAGTGGCTACTCACTATCAGGTGGACTGCATGCTCATTTGCTACTTCCAAACTATAAAAAAGGTAAATAATACACATTTTATCTACATCAGCAAGAGCTATAATAAATATAGCAAAAAGAAAATTGAGATCACTACAAATGTTCAAAGTTATACTGTAAAGTGTAAACCCTCTTCCTATCCGCGCACTTCGCGCAGTTAAACTTATGCCCATTTGGATATTGAAAAACTTTCCTCATCAGTCATCGTATTTGCTTGACAAACAATTAACTACACATCGGTTACTTTGTATACGAGATAAAACGAAACTTTATTGGTGGCGCGATAACTTCCATGATTTATTGCGATCAGAGGCTATTTACTCGAATATAAAATGGCTCGATTGCGTATTCGACTTGGTATATAACCCAATTAAAAATGTAACAAACTGGAATTTGTACCTACCTATGTTAATTTTTAAGTTGAAAGTTCATTACTAAATTAATAAATAAAACTTTCTACAGTCGTAGTCCCAAACTAAGATTTTTTTTCCTGTGTATATATAGTGTGTGCTGTGGATATATTAAGACGAATAAATAAACGCCCAGACCCAGAACAGAAATATAAATTCGTCATTTAAGTGAACCATGACTAGGTTGGTGACCATTCCGCTACCTGTGACGTCAAATCTTTTGTATACGATATTTCTATCTAATTTGTATAGATTTAAAAAAAACCATATCTCTTTACCCTCTTACTAATTTTATTTGTTCAATGCGGTATAATGTATCTGTCTGTAGATACAAAAATGACAAAAACATTCATATTTAATTATTACAGTTACAGATACACGAGAATTAAATTAATTGTCTATTGTTATCGGCAAATTATGAATAAGAGCATCATACGAACCGAGAAGTACCTAGTAGGTAATTGTTTAATTTATGAGACGTATCATGTAATCATGGGAGTGTAAAATTCAATGATTGTTAGAGCCATAACTGCAGATAGATAAGCTCTAATTTATGTGTATACTCGTAACACCGACTGTTTACGAATTAACGCCAAACATGATCGTTAACCGCTCCATCGATCGATGCGGTTCAAACTTCGATGAATGAAATGTAGATCGAAGGGTATTTCGTAAAATCGATACGTAAAATCGTATTACCAATTAAATTTCAAAAATTCAAACATTTCACACTAGCACATCACCACATTTAGTCCCTTGCGAACACGGAACTTTACACACGACCGACGTTAACGCGTCACGACCGCCAGCAAAATACGTTTAGAGCGAAATATCTCGGGGATAAATTCCATGTTATTTCCTTAAGCGCACGAGTCGGCTCTCCAGAGGTGTTTCGAGTACTTGTAACCGCTGTGCAAGCGGCCGAGAGCTCCGGCCGGGTCGGGGTGCGCCGCGAATGAAACACGACGGAACGTTATCTCTCCCTAAGGGCCACTCTACACAATGGTCGAGTTAAAAAGAGCTGAGAGGCGGCGTATACGCTGAAGGGTATTTACGTGATATTCCTTAAAGGACTTGCTTTATAACGTTTTTCAACAAGTAAAAAAAGTTAAATTATCCTTTTTCGGTAGTATAAATATTCTCATACATAAACATTTTCAAGGCCTTAGTGTAGATCAAAGTTCAAGTTGAGGATAACTCATCCTTTACAGTTTACGACAAGTTCCTAAATATTTGAGATATTAGAAATAAAGGAGCGTATATCACCATAGATAAAGTACTCCATTTTAGGGTGAAACTTAATAGATCCAAAATTTATTTATTATACTATTTCCAAAATTGTTCTATACATGCTGATGTACTTTGAAACGGATTTATAGGACTGACTGCTGGTATGATTTCAGGCAGGTATTTCAATGTAAAATGAATTGAATTTAGGGCATACAATAACTATATAAGCCTAATATATGAGAACTATTGGCTGTAAAGCGTGAAACGGCCGTTACAAATGACTTATTAGTAGCGTCTCATTTGCCTGGTCGTCTCATCTAATTGCTTCGTTAGCTTATTTACAAACAAACAAATACAATAACTACCTACCTACTCACTGCCGCAGTCGGTGTACTGCAATGCGAGGGGCATTCTAATCAGTGATTCCAGATAAGATAACAATAGATTAGAGAAAATGTTTTTGGGTGTGCATTAAGCATAGGAAATCCGTAGTACAATTACGCGTAACTAAATATGCGATGGAGTTAAACCGTTATCTGTTAAGAATTACGTACACTATGCAGGTACAGCTATATTTTCGCGGAAAAAGAATAAAAAGTATCGAGTAATTTTGAAACCTGCATTGGTTAAGCATCGTCAAACCTACATGAATCAAAATTTTGGGTATCATCATTTTCTATAAAATTTAATTTTTATATGGAAGCATGAGTAACATAGTCCACCACTGACAAGCATCAACAAACCAATGTTAAAGCTATCACGAATGATTTAATACCGAATACAAACGAATAGTAATAA
>DWPW01000220.1:0-13063 GCA_018252015.1 Astraptes brevicauda
ATATAAGCTGTTGAAGTTCAATTAATATATACAGATTATATACAAAAAAAATTAAGGATATTGATAGTTCAATGTATCATGCCATTGCCACATTTTCTTATCTTATAGAAATAGCAAATGAGCGAGCAATGCACCTTATGTCAAGTTGGCCATATCTGTCAATAAACATCTCATAAATAAACTCAGTTTAGTGTAACCTGAAGTTGGCCACAGACGCATTGCTATCCCTTATGACTGTGGCAGAAATAGGTCTGATGTTATAGACAAATAAATTAGATTTTGGTCACGTTTTGATATAGTTTTCTTATTTCCAGAATTGTGCTGATGATCTTATTACCTTTGATGTGGACAAACCCATTGCAGTTAATGACAATGTAAAAAGTGACAGCTCACCAGAGTACTGAAGTGCCTTTTGTTTTTATTTTATTTAATAAGTTACCACATAATTATCGATTAACACCTGTTTTATTTTCGTTAATTTTTGTATTTCGTGCGAATGGATTAGAGCACATTTAACACTTGTAGTTTCTTGAAATGAAATGATTAGGGTTCCTTCGCAGCAGACACTACCGTAGCGTCCAAGTACCTTGCGCCGGTACCTACTAAGTTGTTAATAGTAGAAACAACTTAGTTATTGTTTATACAACATACAACAACATATGAAATGTAGATATAATAAGATTTAACTACATTTTCCATTTAAGTGGTTTTTTATATGACTGCATTATAGCAGAAATGTTTAATATTTCACCTACTTGCAAAATGATCTTTGGGTTGCCAGCATTTCATATTTCGTTTTTATTTCAATCTATTTTCATAAGAATAGCAGTAATAAAAGTGTCCTCATTTTAATCGATTAATGATGACACTTAACCGATGAACGCTGCAACATACGCGCAGCGTTTACGCTGCGTCTACGTCCATTGAACTCCTACACTGGGAAAATGCTAGTGTGAAGGAGCCCTTATCGTTGACTTTAATTAATTCAATTGTTTTCCGATGAAACTTAAAACATTTAGGTTAACAATAAAAATTGTTGTATTGCAATTGTTATGCCTGGTGTAAAATACACAGTGGGCAGTGCTGCTATGCAGTAGCTTCTTGTTTTAGAATTGTGATCTAAGTCAAACCCATGAAGCCCGGCATAAGTAAGTTTGGCAATTAGATTGTTAACTGGTTTATTTAATAATGTATGGCTCTATTTGGTGTCACAAGTAAAAAAAGTACATTTGTAATCTTCCTGATTGGTTCCTTTCCTGATAGGAAAATTCTTTTATATCAAATACCTTTATTTACTTACAATATTGGGTAGTTGTTTCCTGTTTTTTCTTAATAGGTTTTCAATCAGCCATTTTTCGCAATGCTGGACCATTTTTAATTCTCTAACAGCAATGACTAATCAGTTTCAACTAATCCTTGGATTGTGTCATGCTTTGAGAATTGATTATTTGCCATTGTCATTATACACGTAAATGTAGACATGTTTTTCCTACTACAGTGTGATTAACAATAACTTCTATTCGAAAAATGCACTAGACTGTGTCCTTTTTCCTGGATTGATCACTTAAATGTTCACTACACGCCCTTTACCTTTACTCTGACTGCTCTCCTAATTATGAAAGCCCATATCTAGTAGTGACAATCAACACATAGGTACTAATACAGGGTGTCTAGTGATAAAATTTGCTGTATTCTACCCCATTAAATGCTCCGAAACCAATCACCAGACACCCTTGGGTTTTTATCTTGGGTCTCATATTAATAGTTTCAGAGAGACATTTAAGTAATGCATTTAGATTTGTTTTGGGGTGTGTATTTTTGGACGCTTCTTAATTAGAACGACACCACAATCTGCACCGACCAAAAACTGCGTGGAATCACTCGTAGATTCCTTTCATATAAACTATAACAGAAGTGAAATTGTCATGAACTCATTTCTTAAATCTTTATAGGAACGAATTATCACTCTGATTAATCATTACAATTATTGCATGTTGATTATTTGCTAAGTTAACATTTTTCTATTATCGCATTAAAAGCAGATTGGGTTGCAGTAGAATATAACTTATCTGAAAATAATACGTAAATAAAGAATTATTTACGGATCAGATATAGGTTAGCTCTCCTCCGTTGGTGCCGGTATCACGTCGACCCAATGACAGAACGCCCATTGTTTGAAGACACGATAATATGTGTAAGTCTACGATGCAAGACATTCTTGTTATAAAAGTTACATCTACAGACATCGAACGTGCCGAGGTAATCAATATCATACTTCGATGATAGATATGACCCATCATAGTGGGGAAGATGGTAGGGAGAACAGACTATCGGCATGACTACGTTTCCATGGCAGAGACTAAAAGCAAAGGATATAAGTTAACAACCATGTCTCAGTCTCAAATAACTCCTATAAACAGATTTTATATTAATAATACGTGTTAAAATTATACATGCACGACGAATGTTTGGTTATAAGTGCATTCATTTGAAATAAGTAATTTTGCCATTGTCAGAGGATGAGTATTTCAAGCAAACAAATCGATTGGGCTTTCACGGGAAGCGTATAGATTATTATTATTTGTAATTGCAGTTTTTTTACATTGTGGTCCAAGTTCGTTCAATCGGTTGAACTGTTTTGTCTGTCATGATCAATGTCTGTAGATATCAAGTGAGCTTTATTCTATTTATTCGAACAGTACGTTAATTGGCGCACTAAGGAATGAGAATATACCAACGACATTCGTAGCAGTGGAATTGTATAAGATCTATTTGACTGATGTATTAATAGTAATATATGAAGTCTTCGAATTTTTATTTCGTAACTCTGTCTAAATTTATAAATTATAGTCATTCTGCAGATATTACAGTATAATGTTTCTATTATTATGGCATATTTTACTAGACAAGTACATACATTTTGGTTCACTCTACTGTTTGCGTAACACAATTTTATTTCTAAAAATAGTCAGCGTTACAGAAATCATCATGTATTTTGACTTATTTTTGTATAGAAGTTGAAGGACAATTAATTTTAAAAGTTATGTTTAAGTATTTTGTATGTCTGGTACCAAACAAGATAGATTAATTCTGAGTATGTATTGTAACAAACATTAAGTACTCGCATTAATGTAATATATAAAAATATCTGTATTTGTAAGATAATAGATTCAAGATTTATAGTTCGCAACTACTTCTGTGTGTACATTACATCATATCTTTATCAAAATTTATTAGTAAAGCTGTATTTCACATTACAATAATTGTAACAGAAATACAATTATAAAATAATATCATGTACAGGATATTTTTGTAAGGTTACTGTAATAAATACATCACCTTGTAAAAATCATAGTTTAATTCATAATGAAACAACTGGATATATGTTTCTATATGGTTTATTCTTGTACAATAACAATAAAGATTTATATACGTAGTTACTAATGGGGAGGGTATAAAGGTATATAGTCTGAAATGGAATTGGAGATCAAAAATGTAAGTAAAAATAATGTTGCCTTTTCAAAACAATAATGTATTTTGTTAAAAGTAGTAAAACTTAAAATGCAGGATATTTTGGTCACTTTTCATTTGATATATATATTTTCCTTTTTATAGATTTTTATGTCACATTTTAATTTTATGTCTTTTAGCTGAAGATAGTGTGTCTTTTGTTTTTTGTCTAAGTCGTTATTTGAGTACTTTCGACATATATTAATATCTATAAACCGCAATACCTTCATTTACATTTGAAATCTCAAATTCCATTTCAGACAACATGTACTCTATTTCTTCCATGATATACCTACTCAATTATGGTATCATCGTCTAGATGATAAAAACTTCAAGGGATTACGTGGAAGTTCACAACATATTGCACTAAAATAAATTAAAAACAATATAACAATAAAAAAGTCCTAGACTAAAAACAGAAGATATTATGTCTATTATAAAATGTGACAAAGACAACTATAAAACTTATGACACGCATTATTTTGAGTGATTTGTTTAATTCATAATTTAAACTTACTCTTTAGTTCTTAACCACCAAGTATGAGACTATAATATATAATGTAATAATATATGTACGTATTTTATCATATATGATAATTTGAAAGCGCTACGTAAATATGAAGAATCAAATACCTACAAGACAAACATTACGTTATAGTTTAAAAAATGCGATATATTGTTTTTGAAATGGCACGTGACCATTAAATGCACCATCATCCTGCTTAGCAAACATTTCTAAACTCTCTTAAAAAACCGGGTATGCTGAGAAATTGTATAATCGGCATCATTTACATTATACATCTACCTTTTTGGTACGGCACCATCGAGTAAATTAATTATGGATCGTTCATAAATTTATGTCAAATTTTGTAATGTTGTATTCGTTATGAGGTCACACATTTTAAAATATGGCAAGATAAGACAAGATAAGATTTTGAGAGATTTAAAATGTTTTTAACACGCTTGAATTAGTTTCGGTTGTATGTTTGTATGTAACGGAAACTTTGAACGTGAATTTGACCGACTTAAACGTCGGATTAATTTGAAACATTGCATACTTATCGAGGACCGATGACAACACAATAATTCGAAAAATGAAGAAAAAAAAATATGTAATGAGAAAAAAAACTAAAAAACACGCTTATGTGAAATGCGAACTAAAACTATTGTTGTAAACGTCGTCGTGTTTATTGGTGTCAAATATATCAAAAAGCACCCCATGCTTTTTTTTTCAATTTTTACTTTTCATTTTTTAGTTCGCATTTCACAAAAACGTGTTTTTTTGTGTTTTAACTATTATTATTTTTCTCTGGTTTGATCAGTGTAGATGTAAGATAAATTTGTCATTTCGATTAAGTTCTGACTTACAATCTCCAGTAGGATTCCTGTTATATTTGGAGTCAGATTCTATATCCATTTATATTTCCCCCCGACATACGATATCTATTTGTGGAAACTACAATATATCTATTAGTACATTGACGCAATTCATGGATGCATGAAAAAAATACTTCGATTCACACATTTTAAATTGGTAATACTACCCGATGGATAGTTTGGCTTACGCACCTACAAATATTTTAATGTCACTTATGCAACATTTAGGTACCTGCAATTCCTGCGAACATTGACAAATGACATGCAAGTACACTTCGCACACGAATACAGACGAATGCATATATTCGTGATCCTTTGATCCTGACTAAAAAACTCATATGGCGCTAAGAAAGAACGACAGTCGTGGCATGAACTAAATACACCCAAGTAAATCAACTACTACTCGTGTCAAGGTATTTTCGCCTGTACACGGCGAGTAAAAAGTTCGTATTACTTATGAAATTATAGTAAATCGGAAGCTATAGCGGGATTTTCGCCGGCGAGCTCGTAGATAGAATGTGCCAATCGTCTCGCTTGTTGCACGGCGGTAGAAGCAGGCAACAGTCCCAAGTGCACGCAAATTAGTTCCTTTATACTCACGCCTTGGCTGTCGTTGGGAAAGGTAAGCTCCAGGAATTGCCTGTAATATATGAAGGTAGCGTGAAAAGTTTAGAAGAATGTACATCTAATTTCAGTAGTTTGTGGTATTTTTTTACGAATTACGACTTATTTATTAGTATTGATTTTATTTCTTGTTCATTATATTTAACATCTCGGTATATAATTATTTATTGACCATTTAGTATTTTACCTATTTTCTTTATTTCCAGTAAAACAATATTAAGTAAATTGTTGCAAATTTACCTACACGTCATTTTCATGTTATATATTTTTTTATAATTGCTAGTGAAATTGTCGGCCCTTACTGTATATTCAAACGGATGGCAGGTGGCAACCCTACCTTTAGAAGGCGCTTCACGTCCTCGAGCGATGGCAGTGCGCCGTGGCTTGTACTGTATATTGACACAGGTTGCAAGCGTCAAGCCTTAACACTGACCTGTAGAAGGCACTTCACACGTACCCGGGCGGCTGCAGCTCGCCGGGGTCTGTACCGTATGTGGACACGGGGGCACGCAGCGAGCCTAGCTACCTGTAGAAGGCGCCGCGCACGTCGCCGGGCGGCGGCAGCGCGCGCACGGCGGCGGGGTGCGGGGCGCGCGCGGGGCGGGCGGGCGCGGCGCGGCGCTCGCACCACTGCGCGGCGCAGGCGTGCAGCGCGCCGCGCCGCCACGTCGCCGCGCCGTAGCCCTCGCGCAGCGCGGACAGCGCGCGACGTATTATAGAACGCATCTGTTACACGTTTTCATACTGATGTTAAATTTCCTTTTTTACACTATATATCAATAACTACAGTCATAACTAGCTGACCAAGCGGAACGTTGTTCTGCCATTTGATATAGAAACATGCCCGTGAGTCAGTGACGTTTGTACCTGCAATAACGCCATCTAGTCCACTACTATAGAACTATCATTTAATAGTACGTAGGTAATTAGATGTAAGTAAATTTTAATTAAATAAAGCCTAAACGTTGATATACGTACCATAAATATATCTGGATTTCCTTGAATTCCATTTACTAGTTTTGGTGCCAAATGATTTTAAACAACGAACGCTAGTTACATTCTTATTATAAATACAGATACAGATCTAAAGGTTAAGCCTTCTTAAAAAAACGTTCTCAAACGAGTGTGAAGTCTACTATTTCGGGTATTTTGTCCCTCACTCTCTGAAAAGGAGTTCCGTGCCCAACAGCAGGACGTAATGGGTTAACGTGAATTTGGAGGTAGGAAACGAGCATGCAGTGTAAAGTATCTACTGTCGTCCATGGACATCTGTAATCAACCATCATGTAAGGTCTTACCTAAGATTGACCACAACCAATAAATGTGGTAAAACTCTTTCTGAAGCTGAAGAATATCAAATTACACCTTATAAAATAAATATCAAGTATAACATGTCACAAATACGAAACAAGTTATCATTAGCAAGCAGACGACAAAACATTCAGATTTTTCTAGATTTTTTTTTATTTCACTACCAAAACAACGGCGCCGAAAATCGCACATTCCTTTGCTATTTAAAAAAAATCTTACCATCTTAGGAGACAAGAGATCCGCACAATCAGCCAAGTCAGGAGCGAGGAACCGCCCAGTCGTCCGGTCAATATACACGAAGTGTATTAGCCCCGGGAACTCCTCCACATACTTGTGTAGCGTTAGGGAACTATCCACCTCCGTCTCGCCCGTGCCAAGCAAACATTAAGCGAAATAATTGATTTACAGCGGACTTGCTATGACATAACATAAGCGATATGATCGCCCAATTCATTATTGATCTTTATAACGTTGTATTCAAACATTTTTGCATTCATATCAGTTAGTAGCAGAACAGTGATAAGTTAGGGTTATTGAGACAAAATATTATTGTTTATGGTAGATACATATTGGTGATTAATGAATGAGCTGTTTAATAAAATAGACAGTATAATAAATTAACATGCTGCAAATTACTTCATTGCATTTTCTTAACAGGATAATTATTCTATATAATTCTTAAAAAAAGTGGACTTTAACATTATAGACAAAGTAAACATCGTCATTTTAAAGTTTAAACGCCTTGAGAAAACTGTGAAAATAAAATTAAGATGTTCACTGCCTAAGCCCGCGGCTTCGCCCGCAAGGAGATCACTGTGCAAACGTTCCTCAAGATTTGCACTACCTTTTAGTGAAAGCCGTACAAAAATATGTTCAGTGGATTCTGAGAAAATCGATCACATGCCGATAGACAGCTTTTGGGGTATTTGTTTTACAATAAGAATAGATTTGAAGACATCTATGAACAACACCATAATAATGACTTCCAACCTGAGAGCGATTGGCAATCACAGATGCTTTGACTCCTGCGGACTAATTCGGTCGCCACATATTTAATATCAAAACAAATACATATAAACGAAACGTATTTGAAAAACACGCACACATCGAAAAGGATATGATGTCAAGCTGAAGTAGCGCAGCGCCCTCACGCGGAGAAAGTCCACATACGGCTTCATCAGTCCTTTCAGCTCAGTCAGTGGCTTATCAAGCTTCACACTCGGTATATCTGGCTTTAATAACTCGAGAGTGGATAATAACGCGGTGTGGAGAGCCGCGGCCGCGCTGTCCGGGGTGAGGGGGGCGGTACTGACGCACGCTTTGCGGAGATCCGACGCACGAGCGGATAGACGCGAGCAGAGAGACGAGTTGGATTTGTTCTTGCGCAGAGCGTCTGTTGTCTGAGAAGCAAACACATTGGCTGTATAAAACGCCTTCATTAAATTAATCGTCGAGTATTCGATGAATGCGCTGTAAAAAGTAACGTCGTCGTGTTTAAAACTTGTAGGTTGGCGACCAGGTTGCCGCCGTTTTACTTACTTTTTATTTAATAAATGCGGCAGAAAATTAATTGCAAAAAAATCAATTCACGAAAAACATCATCAAAATATGTGCGTTGTCCACGGGTGATTACGTTGCCTGTATTCATTGAATAAATTGATGTGAGGTCTAGTGCTGAATCCCCGAAATAAGAAAAACAAATTCGACTTACTTTATCGGACAGTCCCTTTTTGTATATTTGATGTAGAGTTAGTAATTAACGGATGGCGTATCCACCAATAGTCTACGTTCAAATAAATCGCCTACTTTGGTTTGGTCATATAAGAGTCCGGGATGTGGGGGTGGTAGTGACGCACGCTTTGCAGAGATCTGATCAGAGATCTCCGCGAGCAAAGAGACGAGTTGGATTTGTTCTATCGGAGGTCTGTTGTCTGGTTTATTCTTCTTCTTATTATTTATTCAATAGACGCGATAGAAACTTTATTGCCAACCATGGAATTGTTTAAATGTAGAAATTCTTAAATTGTAAAATAAAATTAAATAATACAATCAATTCATGTAACTTCCAAATTGATATACGGTACAAAAATAAATATCAAAAGCTATGTTGTTCATACCTTTTTCAAAGCTGCTTCTAATGAATCGAGAGTAGCTGGGAGTAACTCGAGGTTTCTCTGTAAGAGCAGTCGTCGTAGATTCGAGAGTAATTGACTCGACATGTGAGTAGCTATTCCAATGTCCCTGCAAAGTCAAGCGTACAATATAATTTGTAATATGTATTTTTGGTTTTACCATAGCAATGTTTGAATAATCAAATTGAAAAAGTCAATGCACAAATTATAGGTTATTTGAGGCGAAAAAAGCATTAAGTTTTAATTTAAAGCTCTGACATTTTTTGTGACCAATATCATCATCAAGGTGAGTAAAATAACTAATTTATTAACCTTGATTCTGTCTATATATTTCTTTATCAGTTAAATCGTTTTTGTATAAATATGTATGCATTTATCCATAAATCTTGTTTATCATTTTCCATTAAGCTAATCGTCTTTTTGGATTGTTATAATTTTCATTAATGGAATGAATACTTTTTTAAATTTATAGCTATCACTACATACAATACAATTTTATAATATTCTCATTCTCAAGATTTGTTTAAAAAATGTCTTTCTGTATGTGTAGCACTATATGTATTACCTCAAGTCCATATCAATAACCACAGCGAATATGATCCGTGGTGCTATTTCTGCAAGGTGTAGGGAGTGAGGCGCACACGGGCTACCCGTAGACCCCGCGCAAAGATTTACGATTGCGCTATTTTCTTCTGACAACCCTGTACAAATGATATTACATTTAAAAAAATATGATTATTCTTGTTAATAATGGAAAAAAAAATTATATAAGATAAGTTTATTCTATAAATAAGACATACTCGTTTGAGGTGTTCTAACATAATCCTTGGGGATAGTAAAACATTTGTGATTGACCTCAGATAAAAATTTAAATTTATATGAGGTTGATCAGAGGGGTTCATGGACAGTGGCCATTTACCATCAGGCGGACTGCATGCTCATTTGCTACTTTAATATTATAAAAAGGCCATTTCTGTTACCAGACTATAAGTTTAATTATTTTAAACTACATGTTTAAATTTGTTATCAATTTTGTTTAATGTTTTACTTACAGGGCAATCGTATTTTCTCCCCAGGTGTAGTAGTACCTTTATTTTGTTTATGGGCTTCCCAGTATTCTTGAGCAGCAATACATTGAATACTTAAAAGTATTAAATCAGGCGGCATTATATCTTCACTCCCCCGACTGAAAAAAGTATAAACATTTTAATATCAGGAATATCTAGATTACTTGTTGAATTATTTTAACACAATCTTTACGTTACCTACTTGCATGTTATTTACACTTTGTGATTTTATTTTGAACTCCACAATATACAGTAAATAGAATACACAAAATACATATCCTCATTTTGGTATATCTGTAATGTTCCATATATTACAGTGAATTAGTAAAAAGTAGGTAAAACTATTTAAGCTTTTAAAAGACCCTAATGCATCCACTGTACTGTACTAGATACCATCACTGCTTATACCTTGAATACAAAGCCAGCATTTTGTCCCCAACAAAGAGCATAATATGATAGTGCTGATATGGTGAACATTTAATTTCCTTCGAAATGTTCTTCAGAGCATTCAATGCTGCTACCGTGGCACCACTTTCACCTATAACGCCACTGGCGCCCGGCACGTAGTCGCCTTTAGTCCGGTTGTCCAATAGAACTGAGAGCCACTGTTGGTATACTGGTGAGTTGAGTCTGGAATTTTTAATAAAAAACTGATGGAACTTTTTGTAGTGGTAGAACTATAAGTTGGTGGAAAAACTTTGGCTATAATAAAGCTCGGGGCAGATTGTCTGGTTTAAACTGGTTAAACTTGCCCGCCTTGACTGTAGCAACATTACAACCACATTGCTATAATGTAAAGTTAATTTTAACTTAATTTTCAATTGAAATGTGTGGTAAAACATATCAAAAGATACCAGAGTAAGGCATTTTAGAGCTTAGATGTATCAATGCATTTATAATGTATTCTAACTATAAAAGATTTCTATCTATCTTTAGATTATTGGGCACATATACTTAAATATGTATGTGACAAATTAATTTTAGAACATGTTAGTATATTGCATGAGATACAACTAAGAGATTTAATGTAGGTATCTCTGTTAAATAATTTATTTGCAAAAGCAAGTGGGGTGTTGTGACTAATTGTATACTATTGATTGTGAGAACTGAGTCATCCAATACCTTGTATATGTTACATTTAGTATAAACAAAACATGTGTATATGTAGTAACTACTACAATTTATTTTATATTCGGTGACGTAAATACGCAAGGACAAATACAGAGCCTGGACACTTTCCACACCCATATTACAGATATGCCTACTTAAATGTCCTGTCTTATCATATTGGCTTGTTTATATTGTTATACAAATATGATATACCTTGAATACAATCAAAATGACATAATTTATTTGCAGATTGGAGTGCCTTGTATTATATTTCAAACTCAAATTTGATTCTAGGCTTAATTTATTAGATGTATTTATAAATTGTTCTTGTAATTTGATTTATAAACAGAGTTTAATTTACAATGTTAACTCCTAATAAATATCAACTAATGTTAGGAGACTTAGGAAGAGCTTTAATTTCTGTCATGAAACTCTGGATACCAGAATGTCTGCAAATTCCATTCTATTGCAGTGTTCTTATAGTACTGTCTGGTTTCTTTATCACCAATCCGGTAGCAACTACCATTACATTACTACAAGATGCTATTAACACTCACATTTCATTCTACTGTATATGTTATTACTTACAAATTAATGTTCTGTCCACATAAGTGTTGTACAAAGGTCTTGCAGTCAAGAATCTCCCTGTGAGAGTCATCAACATCATCTTCACTTATGATCAAGAACACATGATCTAACCACTGCAATGAAAAATTATTCTCTATTCATGTATTTTATCATTTTGTTATTCACCTCTAATCTAATATGGACTAGTGCATATAAATAGACTGCACAATATGCTTTAGACTACAATGAACAGCATCAAATAAAATATAGTTTAGTAAAAAACTAAAAAAATAAGCTTTTGGAGATAATCAAACTAAAAAGTAAAAAAAAAAATATCAAATTATTGTTTTGTCATCAGTCCTTAATAAGTGTACAATGTTTCAAATGAATCTGACTTTTAGAAATTGGAGAAATTAGAACTCAAAGATTCCATTACATACATACAAACATACAACCAAAGCGAATAAAAGAGTGTTAAAAGTCAGAGTTTTCGTTCATTTATTACTAACATAAGTATAAATATTAAATTTTTAGAGTATCCTTGCCTATACAGTAAGTATTCACCATTATACTGTACTATTTAAGTATCTTTTTTTTGGCACTGATACCAGAGGATCACATGAAATGTCTTTTTACTGTATTTACATCAAAAAAGTTATTATAGAGAATTAAGAACGAATAATGAACTAAACATGTTTTCATGCAATATATAAATAACCAAAGTCAACTTCATTGATTGTAAGCACGGTCTAATATGAAATACCTCATCAAATACAATAGTGGTGTTATCTTTGCATTTCATTGAAGAGTATGTATTGCCAAACTGTGCTGCCATGACTCTCTGGGAGGTGATGATAGGAGACAGCAGTTGGGACACATGGTGGTTGTCAGATATATTGCTATCTGTTTCTGGTACCGGGCACTGGAAATAAAACAAGAGTTAATAATTTTGTTAGGTCTTTCCACAAATCTATCTAAATTTAGGAGTATATACTAAGCTGCATCAGTAGGGATGAAAGTGAGTACAATAGTCAGCCAAAAATTTTGAAATGCCCCAAAAAAATATAAAATGTCATATCAACAATGGACTATAGTCCTGCTGATCAGGGCATACATTCCTGAACAATGTCATTCACAGTCACTTGGACATGTCTAGAGATGATGTAGTAATAGATGTCTCTAGTAATAGTTCATTGAATGATAGCTGATAGTATCCAACTGACACTGATAGCAGCCTTCAAGAATGCATTCCCAGAGAATCTGAATTGTAACATGTCAAACATAATAATTTACAAATATCAGTCAGGCATTCTTAAGCAGTGATAGCCTAATGGTTGAAACTCCGCCTCTCAACAGGGAGGTCAG
>DWPW01000221.1:0-13060 GCA_018252015.1 Astraptes brevicauda
GATGATTGACGGATGAGGAGGTTTTTTATTTGATTTTATGATTTTAGTCTTAATATTTTGAATTATGGTCGAAATTCGATCATTGTGACTGGTCCACTAGTACTTCATTATTGAAGTAACCTTTTTAGTTTGCCCGTTATCAGTAAAATAATTTTTAAGCGATCAGGTTTTTTTGTTTTTATATATTTTTTTAGTAATTCCTATTTGTTAGGAGATGTCCTTTATAACAATCGAATACTGCCTAACATACGAGCTATACCTTTTTTTTGTTGACGGGGGTGAGAAACCTTCAAAAGATACACCGAAGTTTTGGGAGAGACTCCAGGTTATGTGGGATTTCTAACCACTAAAACCTCCATGGTGGCCTTCCTCAGCACTTGCAAGAGAACCCCGGGATCTCCAATGGAACGCACCGGTAATACGAGCTATATCTACACCACCGACCAATTATTGTCTTTAATTTATCTTTTCATTGTGCACTTAATCGCTTCGAACAAAGATACTTCAACAGAATTGCAACAAACGAAGTGACTGTACGAGAATTAAGAAACAAACCGTAAATAAATAATGCGATATTCAAGTTCTACTTTGCGAAATCAATATACATTTAAGATTTGAGATAAGCTGCCGTTGAGCGGTCAGTATGCGAAATGTATTTTTCGTCACACTTCGCTGTACGAGTTTCGTAACAATAAAACTGGAGTCAGCCAAAGAAATTATCGCTCGGCGTATGTGCAAATTGTGGAGACACGATTCTTGTTTAGTTAAAGATGAAATAAAGAAATATACACAATAAGCAACAGTTTTAATACACATAGGACATGATTGTGTGGCTGCCACAAATGCGTCATATAATTGCTTCAATTATAAAAGATAATATCTATAGTGTATAATATAGTGTCTAATATAGTTAGGTATATTAGGTATTCACTTAAAATGGATTAAGTTAAGTATTTAGTAAATAACGTTCATGGTCTGCATTTTGATGAAACTTTGTTTTTGTTTTATAGCCATCTAGTATCATGCTCCGTGACCGTTAGAGTTCTACTAAATTGCTATCAATCAACTAGTTTTGTTCTAGAGTTAGTCATCGCGAGGAAGCTTGTAACGGTCTTCGTAAATCAAATCGAGGGTAACGATGACAGCTTCAACTGAATGATTGGAGTAATAGGACAATGGAACCAGTGGTAATCTTCCTAGATAGTCATAAAAAGTACGTTAGACAGAATTTCCTTTGCGTGTAGAAAGTTATGTGGTTGCAAACTTCACAGTTTACAACTACAGTCTATCGAGACGCTTAACAGAGACCCTCTTCGTTTTTTCTTTATTATCATGTACATTATACCTATAACATTTTGCAAGTGTTTTGCCTTTTCGCAACACTTTTCTATTTACATAAATTAAATCATATCGCGCGATTAATGTACTACCTAGTTTATTGCGACGAGAAAATTTCAACTAATCTACTTTTGTACATCTTCTGCATTGTATTTTACATTCTGAGACGTATTTAAGCGACGCAATGCAAGTTAATGAGACCACGTTACTCACAAAATTATGTAAATGTTAATAACACTTTATAATTCTTACGCTCAAGATCTCAGGCATTGTCTTACGTCGAATTCGTAATAGAATTTGAGCGCAACCGTAAAAATAAAAGTAACCGAATAAATTAAAATAGCGCGGTGAGTGCGCTTTCACTCTCGCCCCAGCCTCCCCGCATTGTCTGTACCAACCTCGAATATCATCCAACTTAGGGGAAAGTATATTATTACCGTTAAGTAAATTGGATGTCCGGCACTCGCCAATTATTTGTTATTATAAACAGCTCTGAACTTCAACGACGCTCGATTCGCATCATGCAAATGCGTAATGTTACGTGAAATTGAATTACGCCTACGAACTGAAACTTGTGCAACTTCAAAATGAAGCCATTTATTATTTTTGAAAGAATCACGTCGCAAACAATTGTGATTGTGCAGGTGGCTTTATCCTCCTAATCACCAATTGCTGTAATGGCCATCGAGGTTTCGACATCGTATCACCGTGAAACATTCGATACACTAACGGGTTTGTAATTTCACAATGGAAAAGGTACATGGCCTGAGCCTGTAGTGGCCGACAATTGACTCCAATAGAAAGGTCGCTATAATTAAATTAGCGATGCTCTCCTAATGTAAAATATTGACCCGAGAGCAGCGAGCGGCCGGTTGTTAACACGTAGCGATACCTAATCTATTCCTCTCTAAAGCAGCTGACATTTAAGGAACTAATTCGACGTTGCTAAAATATAATTAAGTGCGTATTCATATTATAAAGGTTCTCAGGATCATTAAACGTGATTTGAATACATAAATGTCGAAAATAACAAGAAAATATGTACAGTCAAAACCCATCCAACTGCCGCTACCGGCGGCCATCGATAGGTCAACTTACCGACCGTATCGAAGTGATTCCGATATTCGTGGAAAGTAGTGTAAGTATCGGCAGATATCTTATCTGGATGCGTCTCTTATTTCTATTCCCGGCGGCTCGTAACAGTACTAGGCGACTGACGGCTGTAGACACGCTAATACCTTAAACGAGGTCAGTGGAGCCTGCGACGTGCGCGAAGAATCAACACTTATTTGAACTTGGACAAATAAAAGACATTTGAGCGTAGCACTATGGATTTCACGACGAATTGAAAGAGCAAAGTACTTGAAATGTATCATTCACGATAACAGCCTGCACGAAGTGCCAGTTATCGCATAATAAGATACATTTAATGTATTTCGTTGTTGATCTTAGCTATAACATGTTTGTGTCAGCGATCTTTCAACATTCTAATGCGATTATGTTAAGTAAAGCTATGATTGCGATAATATTTGAGTATATTTTAGATACTAAAGACCCCGTGCATAAATATAATTATGTATATAGGTGTAACAGAAACTTTAGTAGATACAGTTTAATAGTCAACTCGTTAGGATTGCGGGTCTCATACATAGTGACATATGATTATGAAATTTTTGGAGCAGCATTTTTAAACAGTATTTTAGGTGCCAATTTTTTACTGCTTTATAAACAGCGAGAAACAATATAAAGTACTTACGCACATTTTGATTCATTCGAAATAGTACTTTGAAACAATAAAGATGCGATCTGCGCAACAAGGCTGTATGTAGGGCTGTCAACCGTACATATAGTGACAGAACAGAATATACTAATGTACCTATTAATGACGGATTTATTGTACGTATGTACCTAAGAATTGAATAGAATAAAGTAGACGCGTAACGTGACGATGCTAACTTAGCCAAAAAACTTAAGCCCTATTAATATATACCTACTACTGCTGGAATGACGCGAGAACCCAAAATGAGTCTGGCCTCCGAAAATAAATGGGCGAATCTACTGATATACTATATACTAATAATTATATACTAATAATATATACAAAACTAAAATATTTTTCGATCTGTTTCATGCAATAAAATATTTTTGAAATACCTGCAGCTTTCTGAATATTGATTATAATCACGAAAAAATGTTGGCAACCATGACTGCGCCCCGCATGTGTTGTTAAGTACAATCGCCCGGCATTGTCTAGCAACCATTGTCATTGCTCAGGAAACTGGTGTCGGCCAGCGGTATTCTCACAATGTTCGCGTGTAGGGTATAATGAGGCTCTTTAACAACAAAATACGTTGTCATCTAACCTGTCTTCCCTGACAACCTGCTGCGCAACACTTGTGTGGAAATAGCATGGATACTTAAATGGTTCTTGACAAAAGGAGATTTCCCAGGAATTATGCTCTGGGAGCGGCTATGCTTCAACAGTCTAACAGAAAACGTCGAATTCGTTTTTTTATGATGTGGAAGTAGCAAACGAGCTTGCAGTCCATCCGGTGAATAGAAACAGCTTTTAACACTGTTGTTATAAGCTACAAATAGGTGTGACGGTGGCGCCGGAACCGAACGGAGTTCTACCACCTTTATAATTCTACATGATTCTGAATCGTGTGGCGCCACCTTTTGACATGTTGCGGAATCCGGATATAGTTGTAAACCTTTTTATATCATTACTGGATACGGGTTTCTCGCTAAAAGTGGAAGGCCTAACACACATCTACCGCGTTTCTCCAATGCAGTCTATTGGATCAAGATAAAAGTTTACAAAAAATCATTAACAATTTTTCAAATTGAGTAGATATTTCATGTTTCATGAGTCTTTGACTCTTCGGCTCAGCACCCTGTAGTATTTCGTAGTCTCAAGATTTTCAGGTAGGATTCCTAAGCTATTGGGAATCGATTATAGATTACTAAATGTTAGTAAAGATGTGTCCATTAGAAGAAGAGAAGGAATGACCATTTAACTTGTAACTGGGTTGCTTATTTGCTCACTATATTTATTAAGCAAAAAATACATGTATAGAAGGAGATGTGTAGATGGATTGGTTGGGGACATGATATTTCGTTGACCTTTGCGCATACTGATCTGCGTACCGAAGAGAAGGGGATCTGGTGCTACATATCGAATTAACATAAACCGTCGCTGCCGTAATTACTGCATTTCTGAGTATCTTTATAGAGTATTGACATTACGAAGTGTTTCAACACCATTTAGAATTTAGTTTTTAGGTTATTCATTGGAATCTTACAAAAATGCACCGGAAGAGACTTGGAAATGTGCTAAAATCCACATTCAACATATTTGATTAAAATAGTTTAGCAGTGGGAGTCTCCGACAGTATAAACTTGTATATACGCGCATAAAAAATGCGAATGCTTCGATAGCGTGATTCAGAATACTTGTAGCGCCATCTCTTAACGAGTTCCGGGAAGTCGTAACAATAATAATGGTAATTCGCTTCAAGTGACATTACATTCTCACCGCCTCTTGTAGACCTCAGCGGTAGCAACACATGTGTGATCAACTTCAAGCAGGACTCTAATCTGACGAGGGGTTGATTAAAGGCATTCCTTAAGCGGCGGTAGCCACTTACAAGTAGGTACAGTAATTTTGTAATTAGAATAAACAGTAGATCAAAAAACAATTATAACTCATCCAATGAAATTGTAGTAGATCTATTGAAGCGATCATAATTATTGAAGCAAATTATAACTAATTATAGCTCACGACAGACGTTTAACAAAATAATTGCCTCACTGTTCTGTGAATAATAGATAATATTTAACACGATAGAACTAAGAGGTCGCAGGCGAATAATAAACGGTTGTTTGAACAGTTGCTACTCGCTCTGCATATAGATCACTGAGGTGCTAGGTAGTGACTGGATATAAAAGAAATATTATATCCATCAACTAATACATCTATTTATTATGTCATCGTCAACCCATTATTGTCCCAGTGCTGAGCACGCGTCTTTTCTCATTGGTGGACTGCACACACTTTTAAGAACTATTTTAAAGGCCTCCGCTTTTTTAAAGACCTTTCCTTCACCATTAAAGCAAGTGATAATAAAAATAATTTAATTTAACTTAATTAATTAATTATTTTTTTTAGATGGTTTATTTTATTTATAATTTTATTACAAACTAATTACATAAATACTTGAAATTGTTAACAAAGTGATAATTAAATTCTAATATAAACATAATTAAAAAATCAGAGGTGTGTAACTGAGATTTGATTCTCGGACCCTTTAGAGAGGCCTAGTTTTAACCATTAGGCTATCACTACTCATACGTTACATATATTTATTCATTGTAAGTGGTACATATATTATGTATGTTTGGCATACGTACTAGAATTACTACACCAACATTTTGAAGAAAAGCGTTTCGGATGCTAGGATTAAACATGTGTCAATCGATAACAAAAATTATTACCTATATCGTTTACTGTCTCTATTGAACAAAAAACACATTTATTAATTAGATGTGTACAATGCATTCATTGCCTGTGTATGATATTTCGATCATGATGAACAAAAATAAAAGTCTTAATTCTAATCTAATTATTTTTTACAATATTTAAATCGAGTTAAGTTAATCTTCGTGATCCCAATGCTTATTTCTTTTGGGCACTTGTGTTTTCAATTTTTAGAAATTTTCTAAAACATGATACTCTAATGACATGATTAAACTGTACCGCAACATGATTATGTCGTTAGTCGTGTCGTGAGGTATTGTAGGTAAGTGTTACAGAGATTAGGTGAGAAAGAACTGTATTTCGGAACACAATAGACTAAGCTTTTCTGTAATATGTAGTACGTTTAGCTTGATATTATTCTATTTCATACCTATTATTACCAAGTAATTAGTTACCCATTTAAAAGTAGCTCCAGATTTGTGGTAAAGGAGACACATATCCGAGACGTCTCAACTAAGCCCTAAGGAATACAAAGAAGAGTTAAGAATCTAATTTTCGGTATTTCTCTATGGCAGTGGATCACTCACCTGTCGCCACCTCATTATTATGAAAACATAGTTACAAAATATTTATTATTGTTACGAGTTTAAGCTAACTGACCGATAAAAATGCGAGGTCGTTAGAAATGACACTCAAGTGTGAAGTTAGCACGAGTATCATTACTTTAACGCTATCTTAAATGTTTTCCCTTGACGTAATAGCTTCGTTTACACATGGACATGACAGAATTATATAATATAATATGTAGCTCTAAACACTGTAGATGCATACTTTCTATATTGAAACAGTGTAATATGTTAGGAAATGTTAATTTCGTATGCCTTTGAAATTATAATTTTAATTATAGTAAAACTCGAAAGTGTAATTTAAATAAATATCTATTTAATTAATTTCATAGTTTTACCTCATAGCCATTGATATTGACCAGTTTATAGATAGCTCAGTTTAACAATATTTAGAATAAATTATGAACAGTTTTCATTAACTCTAATGAAGTATCAATTGACAAATGATAATTATAACCGAAAGGTTTTTAAATATATTATTGACTAAACGATAATTTAGTCATAATTATATAACATTATTGTATTCATCAGTCAGAGTAAAGCAGTTTGTATAACATATCATTGTATAACATTGTGTCATTAACATCGTTACATGAAGTATTAATTTGCTATTGGAAATATAAAATATAGTACTGATCTGGAATTATATCTAGGTAGGTAGGTAAACGCTTCAATCGCTTCTCCAGATTTAAAATCTGTCATTCATCGTTAGATCTGTCACATCGCACAAAAATGTGTTTAATAAAAACAAACGTACAACTAATAGCGAGCTACCAGTTGTCACGTACATTAACTCTTCTGTTATAATGTTCGCATATTTTTACATATTAAATACAATATTTAAAATGTCCATCGACTTTGGTACCGACAGCACCGAGATTAGAAAGTTTATATAGATTTGATTATGACATTATAGAAAGAGCGAAAAAACTACAAGGACAAATCTCGCTTATTATTTTGTTCTTAATGTGTTTATATTATATTAAATTCCATTAATCCGATATTGTGACTAGTTTCGGTGAAAGTTTTAGTGCATGCCCTAAAAACATAAAGAATAACTGAAATTGCAAGATAATGAGCGAAAAAGTGTTTCATTTATTGTTTTCCTATTTTTATCAAAATTGCCCTATTTCAAGGATTAGTTTTAAGAAAGCTATGATGGAGTCCTAGACTTGTTACCTCGTAATGTTTGCTTCGCCTTTAAAACGATAGTTAATCACCAATATTTAATTATATTGTGCGGATTTGTGCATGTAATATTTACTTGACACTGATATAATCTATCCATCATTTAAAACTAAATAATAGCAGCGAGATCGTTAATGGTACGACAGATAATAAAGATATGAATATCTTTGGCGGTGGTACCCTGATAGTCAGCTTCTTTTACTGTTTAAATATGACTGGAGACGTATGTCAAAGAATCATAACGTCTTGTCATCATAAAGCTGTGGTTTTATTAGTAGTCTTAAACAGTGAAAACAGGGAAAATGTAATATAGATAGCGATCTGAGAGACGGTTTTGACACGCTCCATTTCGTCACGGCAATGTGGTCGGCTGAACGAAACTGAACCAGTTTTCCTATTTATCATCCATTCGTAGATTGGCACGAATCACCGAGATTGTATTCAAATTAGGCCTTGTTCATACATGATGGCACTTTCCATTCATGCATAAATCCATAATCAATAGTAGATAAATGTCTTTGTAGTGTGAATGTATTGTGTGATGTATGAATAGTTTTTATATTAAACACAGCAACTCAGTTATTATGTATACCCATGTACTCTAAGTTATTATTATGTATACCTACTGTACTTGATGTACTTACTAGTTAGTTAGCGAAATTCGGCTAAACCGAATATTTGCAGACAAGTAAAAAAAAATTCGGTAAACCAAAAAATACAATCGGTTAAAGGACAAATCCGAGAAATGTTTTGCCTTTACGTTTTTAAATGTAGATAGGTAAAGATTTATGATTTATTAGACCCAACTATGTCTACTTTATAACCTTTGTTTAGCTCAAACTATGTACCAATGTAGTCGACTGAGACGAAATGAATTTGATGTAAACTAATACCTACATACATTTGGAACCGTGAAGATGTGTAAATATCTCTCGTGTCGCTATTTAGATAATTTGAATTGTCTCTAAGGAATTTGCTATATAAATAGAAGCCACATTGAGTTAGCTGTCTACAAATGAGTGTACGTATTAAAATGACTGTCATGTACAACTGATAGCTCTGTGTTTATTAGCACGTCTCCTGAAGCAATGCAATAAGGTAGCGGAACACTTCAAGAAATTATAATAAAACGAAAGTCTAATCAAACCCCACGGCTGTTTTGTAAGCATTTGTACACAACTATCAGCGTAGTATAAGCCCAAGCCAGCATTTCTAATGTTAACAATTACACTTTAATTTCCAGTATATTTTTGAAAGGTTCATCAATAAGATTCTATAGTCCTCAGGAATGACAACGAATGTATCGATATCCATGCTGACCCATTAAATCCTTTTGTCTACTCCATATCGATCAATCGAACCTGATCTATACGGAGACGAAAGATGTTCATACATAGAGACTATTAACTATTAGGCAGCTAGAGTTTGTTTATATTTAAATTTGGCCTAGAACTCGACTGATGGTGTAGGTTACTGACTGCCTAAACTACGTTTAACCGTCGCTCCTTACATGAATAGGTACAATAAGGTGTCTAAAAAGCTAAGACATTCCCATCAAACTTTGATCATGAATCCTCATAAACATAAAGTAGTTATCTTCTTAAATACACGGTATTTAGAATAAATAATCAGATAAGTATCAAAATCTTGTTATAACATCGAACATAATGTGGTAAAATAACCCATGCGCGATAACGTCTTCAATACATAACGTAAATAAAAAAATATAAACCACTGTGACGATATTAAAACGTGCATATGCATATAAAATATGCATGTACCAACAAAGTTAGCTACATTTACTAGTGTGCCGGCAATTTACCTGTTTTGCTAAGCGCTATCTTTTGTGTAGAGCATCATAATACCCATATAGCCTGCCATTTGTCATTGCAACAAGGTCGCGCAGTTGTCAGAGATTAACACTGTTCTTCTGTACACGTGTTTAACGGTTGCTATACACAACTGTTAATTTATTGTGGCTTAACTACAGTTGGGTACTTAATGCGGGCTGCGGAAGGATGGGACTGAAGATGGCTGAATTAAACGTGTTAGAACACTTAGTAGTTTGGTTCTGGTGGCACCATCGCAACACCTGTTCCTGTCTTATAACAGCAATGATAAGCGCTGATGAGTTGTGTTGTGAAAGGTGTGGTAAGGGAAACATACTTAACCGAGGCGTTCTAACTTAGTCTGCAGGGTTAGCAACGCATCTGTGGTCGAACTCAGGTAGGACTGTGATCTTATATGGGGTTGATTACAGATGTTAATGGGCGGCAGTGGCTACTTACTAACAGGTGGGCGTCATGCTCCTATGCTACTTCCATACCAATACAAATGTAGGCTGCGGAAGGGCCTGAAGGATGTGAGTGTAGATACCTGAATTAATTTTTATATTGCTGTCTGAAAAAATTTTTGGTGACAATAAGTATAATACTTTACAATTAAAAAATTTAAAATAAAAATTAAAAGTATTTTAGTATACATTTGTTCACTTTAAGTTGTTAAAATTAAAAATAAAGACCAATAAAAATCCTTTTTATAAATATTCTGAATTTCACCGACATACCATACTACTCTCAAACGGGACGGAAATTTCAGGAACGTTTTAAGATCCTCATATTTAGGCTGCGACCTTTGTCCAGAAATGAAATAAACTTTAGATATAGTAACTAATAAGACTGCTAAGTACGAGTAATGGACTAAACTAGGCCATGACAAGAAAAGACAATAATGAAACTATTATAACTGGATCATGATCATCAACCCACTCTGGTTCTCATTTGGGTTAACGTGTCCTTTTAAAACTAGGAAAGGTTATTTCACAGTCCATCACAGGAAACAAGTGTTGATGGATATACCTCCCACACCTTTGAAAATATCATGAAGATGCTGTCATCGGTATGATTTCTTTTGCAAACTCAGAAAATTACTAATTTATTGCTCACGTAGGTATCTTTCTCTGTCTTCAATTAGCTCGAAAAAACCTATTAATTTTCATAGTACCTACAAACGTCCACTTAATATTTGGCCAATAGATAAACCGAAATATATTAATTTTCCTATTATTGGTTTTTGTTGTTTCAGTGACAATGTTATTTACTCAGCAAAAATGTCAAATGGCTACCTATAACGGCTAAGAACATCCCTGTGATGGACAGACATTGGTAAATTAATTAATATTCTGTTTTAACCCTTTAGGTACGGAACCCTAAAATTGAGCATCCATGCCATGCACCACTTCACTGCCATATGCACGTGCTGTATCCGGCGGGACAGCTCGCAGCTCCGATCACATATGGTGCTTCCAGAGGTCGTTGGACCTGATTTACGTCAATAATAACGGTTTGTCTTCTTCGTACTAAGCGATACAATATAACTATTAGAAGCATTCATCTAAAAACAACCGATCGAAGTGAAGCGTGCATCTTTATCCGAGGGGTTTTTCGCAATTTTTTATGTGGAAGTAAGATATTTTACCTTACATCAATGAGTTATTAAGTTGTTAGGGGATGATCTTTAACATTTGCTACTTTTATATTTGTATAGGATATTAAATTACAGTTTAAATTCATAAAAAGGTGGAGTAAGCCATATGCACTATAAATATATCGCAGGTACACACGTATGTACATGTTTTATTATGTGAATAGGGACCATCCATAAATTACGTCACACTAATTTCATGATTTTTGAACCCTCCCCTTCCTTGTCACATCTAATCACATTCGTGAGACCCCCTCCCCCTAGTGTGACATCACATATTTTGCAATAATACACATAAAATATATATTTGAAAATGTGACGTCAGGAAATTGAGATAGTCACACAAAGTCACACTTCACCGACCCCTCCGTCCCCGTTAACGTGTGACGTAACATATGTTTGATCCCTTAAGGGTTTTAAGAAGCCACGATACATCCGTAATTGACCGTATAGTTCAAACGCATGTAAGTGTTAAATAATTATTATTTATGACGTACAACGCATAAAAAATACAAACAAATGTCCGTTAAGGCTCATTAAATCATTTTGACAATAATTTTCGGTTCCGACAATAATTTTTCCATTAATTCTTATTATAAAATTTAAGTGCCTGACTGTCTGTCTAGCATGAGTTGGATTAACGCAAGATCTCCATAATGAAGAACACATAACATGGATAAAGTAGGGGAGAAATTCATTTTAACGTGGATTTATGGTCTTTTTCATATACCTATTACAAAATAATGCATCATTTAATTTAGGACATTTAACAGAAAAGCAGAGTAATTATATTTTAACGAGAAAATGTTTATCGTTGCCCTAAAATGAAATTTTGCTGAAATTAATTAATATTTAAAAGTATTAGCGACCACAGTACGTAAAGACGCATTGAACAATTGACGTTTAAGATATTAAACGGGACGTTATTCCATTATACTTCTTATAAGAAAGTCTTTACTAAATATAAAACAGTCGCTCTCCGCTGTCTGTCTGTTTATCCGTCTGCTTCTCCTTAAATACGCAACGGATTGTCCCACGGTTTTCGCTGATAGAAAGAGCGTTTCTTCTGGATGTTTTTTTATATATTTCATAAACAAATTGTTTTAAATGACTGAACTACGAGCATATTTTCACAGCAAGGCCGGTTTTCTTCGCTTACATGGCTATCAGCTAGTTATAGATAAAACACAAAGTTCCATCAATCATGGCTACACAAGTCATAATTACCACAAAATTTACAGATTGACTCTTTTGCTTCACATCTTTAAAACAACTAGTCGTGCATTGTATTGACTCACAATATATAGTCCTGTTGATATCGATAAGCAGTGATAGCCTAGTGGTTAAAACTTGACCTCTCAATCTGGAAGTCCGGGGTTCCAATTCCAGGCATGCACCTCTGTATGATGACCGTATTTTGGAAATGAATTGTCACTTGATTTTACGGTGAAAGAAAACATCGTGAGGAAACCTGCACAACTGAGCGTTCTTTAAAAAAAACCTATGGCCTACACCTCTCTCAAGTCTGAGAGAAGACCCGTGCGCAGCAGTGGGACAATAATGGGTTGACGACATATAATCCTTTATTTTGCATAATTAAGAATAGCGTTTTAATGCATAATTTCTACTGATTGTACGGTATTGAACACCGTAACTGTAGAGAGAGTTACTAACAATTATTTTGGTACGTCAAGAGCGACGTTACGTATAATGTTTTTTTTTTTATATTACGGAAATAGCAAAGGAGCATGAAGCCCATCTGGTGGTAAGTGGCCATTGCCGCCCATGGACATCTTTAATCAACCCCAGATAAGATCACAGTCCCACCTGAGGTCGACCACAAATACGTTGCTACCCCTGAGGACTAAGTTGGAACGCGTCGAATAAGTATATCTCCCTTACCACACCCTTCAACCAGAACACAGCAGCGCTTAACACTGCTGTT
>DWPW01000222.1:0-13059 GCA_018252015.1 Astraptes brevicauda
CAACAGACCGTTCATTATGATCAGCAGAACATGCTACAACCATGAACAATGATTTGATTACAGTTGCAGTATGTCATTACCCATATTGACATAATATAAATTCAACATTTATGCCTTTGTGTACTGCTTAACTTATGTCAAATTCATGCAAAAGTACCATGGAGATACTAATACACTACTATGTTGATTCTTCAAAAATATCTCATTACCTGTCACATTACTGAAACATGAGTGAATGTAATTATAGTCTTGTAAATTTGATGAGTTAACACATAACAATGTAATATGAGACTGAAAGCCAAAGAAATAAAGTCATCAGCTTTACTCTTAATGATTACAGTACATATTTATATTTGTTACTTATAATGTTATTTATCAATTTATGATTTAGCCTTAAAATACAACAGTTTATATTTCTTTATTCAAAATTCTACTGGTACCGTAAGGGGCTCTTGTAATGAGCGAGAGGAATGTTTTCCAGTGGGATGTCTAATTAGGTTGACCAGTTTGTAATTTATACCTACACATTTACATTTAACGAATAATTAATTAGGCATATGATGTCGAAATAAACACATAATTTCTTTACAGTGTTAATATTTCAAGTGTGTGTGGATGGGGAAAACTGAAACTATAAGGATTTGCAAAATATGTTGAAAGGACTTATAAGGCCGATTTTGATAAACACTAAAAGTACATCTTTCGGTTTTAAACAAATCTATTTACGAGCTGGAAATCGAACTGCTTCATTTTGAATAATTAAGATAACTATACTATGAGTTAGTAGTACTATTTTTTTAAGAAAATTGTGTGTAATTATTTATTAATGTACCTTTTTCTTATAATTTACTGTTAACAGGTAATGAGTTGCATTTTTGGCAATTAAGTGCAAGATTTCTATAACATATTTTATGTAACAAACAGATCACATATTTACAAAGAACAAAATTTTGTGTTAATAGTGCAATATCATACAAGAGAATTGTGTGTAATTATTCATTAATTATTATCGACCGTGATTTCTATGACTTGCGTGTATAATCACATTTTGACATATTGCTTGTATTATAATGTCTATTGTTATAGTCTTCGAGTACATAATATTCATATTTATGCAAATAAAATTTAATTGGCTGTGATTTTGAATAATTACTTTGATCCTACAAAATACAACAAAAAATTGTATGTAGTGTTTAAATATTGCATACAATTGTAATGAGACACAACTGCATTAGCAAATAGCCAAATCTATAGACTAAAACTAAATTGTGCTGTAAATTGAAGTAAAATCAGTAATAAGAATATTGTTAAACCAACCATTACACTTCCATCCTACTGTAATTATTGTTTAGGTACACAACATAAGGAAATTATACAGAAAAAATTGTCTGCATTTTGAAGAAAAAGTGAATAAATATTAATGATATGTTAATTTTTTACTAACCTCTACTTTATAGGTTATACAAGCAGTATAAAATATCGACTTCTACCTATTCTCATACCAACTGAATATACATAAAAAATTTCATTAAAATTGGTTGAGCCGTTTCATAGGAGTTCAATCACCAACATTGTGACACAAGATTTTTATATATAAGTTGTTAGCTATGGTTGATTATTGTTTATGGTTATATTTTGTTACTAAGCCATTATCATGTGATTGACGACTACATGACCCACTTAAAGAATCTAACTGCTTAAGGATGTGCAGACCCTAGACTTCTACTCAGAACAATAAGTGTCAGACATTACTAATTATATTTTTCACTATGTCCCATGAATGTTGCCACAAGTCATGATTAATTTGTATAACACATGAATTTTAATTGATTGATATATTTTTACTTGAATTTGAGGCTGCAATGCACTCCACTTGTCACTTACTGTGTTTGTATGAATCTCTATTCTCCTGTTATGCATTATTTCACTTGTTACCTACTGTATTTATAACTATCTCTAGTCCCTGGCTATCAATAGGTATATATTACTCCACTTGTTCCCTACTGTGTTTGTATCAATCAATATTCCCTTGTTATAGTTGATGTATCGGGGCTGTTCGAGCCGAGCTGCACTTCGTACATGCGGCTCGACAACCCGACCACTGATACAGTGCTGTTCAAAATTAAGACAACAGCACCAAAGAAGTATTGTGTACGACCAAACTCTGGAGTGCTTGAGCCAAACTGTAAAGTTGATATAGCTAGTAAGTATTTTTAACTATGCAATATTGTTAACTTGTGCAATAACAAATACAATGGTTATTGCACAATACAATTACATTTTGGTCCTCGCTGGCGGCACCACTGTCACACTTTTTTCTTAGATATATGTACTGCTATGTTCTGGTTTTGAAAGGTGTGGTAAGGGACTTATAGATCCTTATATACCAGCGTTCCAACTTAGTCCACAGACGTAGCAACACATTTATGGCTAACCATAGGTGAGACTGATCATGTCTGGGGTGGACTACAGATGATTGATCCATGGGCGGCAGTGGCCAATCACCGTCAGATGAACTGCATGTTCGTTTGCTCCGTAAAAATAAAACACTCGCGATTAGTAGTATTTCATAGTCATATAGGTCATAGGTACACTTAATAATTTTTCATTGCAGTCACTCCACAACCGGTATATGTGGATTCCAATGAAAAACATAAACATAAGTTTATGGTGCAGAGCGTCATCGCCCCGGCGGGAAAAACTAATATAGATCAAGTCGTAAGTTATCTTATCCTTTATATATTTATTATACGAGGATTCATAATAAAGTTTTGATTGTCCATTAATAATTAAAAATGTTATCTTTTCCAGTGGAAGGAAATCAGCCCTGATCAGCTTATGGACTACAAGCTAAAGTGTGTATTTGAGACTCCACGTGGTACTAATCTCAATGTAAGTATTTTAATCTATTTTTTTTATGTATAACAATGGTACTTTCTTATTTTTTGAAGCAATAAATATTTGTTGGTTGTCGCTTGGCACTGTATTATTATGAACAAGCTTCAAAACCTGGATTCACTTATGGTGAGTACAGTCTCTTAGTTGCGCCAAAAAAATATGATATGATATTGGCTTAAATAGCACCTTAACATTTGTTAGTAATTTAAAAAAAAAACCTAAAATAAAACTACACATGTATTGTATGTATTAATAAATGAAATGCAGTATTATTCGTTTTAAAAAATAACCACAACTTCCTCAGGCTCTTTTCTTGTTTGGCCGGTAGTTCCGTTGCAATATTGATGTTACGCGTTCCAATTTTGGCCCTCGAGAGTAACAACCATAGACTTAGAATTTATTCGCTACGCTAAAGACCAATAATGAGTGGAAAAGATATCTAAATTAATATAAATTCCTGCTAGTGAGAAAAAAATGCCTAGAAAAGTCAAATGTTATCAAACGTGTCAATATATATATTTGAGTAAGATCTTTTAGCGTCGTCCGGCTGCGTACCGCTCTCATATTTCAGGAAAAATACTAAGCTGATTAACCTATTGTTAATTTGTTTTCAAATAAGTGCCGTACTGAGTAGCTAATTGTGTTGTGCCACGATCCAGTAACCTGCAAAATTTTTGGTCAAAATATTCCGTTTGTTGCCTCCTAAATCAGATTTTATAACGATACTGTAATTTTTGTTGTCGTAAATAAATAAACTTCATAATTAGATATAAAATTACCAACTTTCAGCAGTTAACATAAAAATATGCATACAGATTTTAGGAACGTTTATACTCAGTCATTGTATATCTTCGTCATCCTGTCTATGGTAACCAAGCATCCATTGTCGACCTTAGCTAAAACTTCCGTTGTATTTGTTGTTGATAACGCATCTTCTTTATGTTAAGGAAGTAGCAAACGAGTATGCTGGGTAGCATACCAGACTGTAAAAGCCCACTGCCACCAATGGACGCCTGTAATCAACCGCAGATAAAATGACAGTTCTATCTGAGGTCGGTCACAGGTGCGTTGCTACCCCTGAAGACTAATTTGAACGCCTCGAATAAATATATCTTATTTACCAGCCGCTGTTATAAGCCAGAAATAGGTGTCGCGGTAGTGCGGGTGTCCTTTTAATTATAATATTGTATTATATCAGTGAGTCCTTCATCAGGAGGTCCTTCGACTTATTTATGAAATCTATTAAGAAAAGTAGATTATTTTCTTAAAATTATTTAAACAACTTTAAAAAATATATCACTGTAGGAGAACAATAGATAATAACATAACCAACTTTTTATTTCAACAGTAACTCTTCTAAGGTCCTTCAAAACGCATACGAACTCTACTCTAGTTTCTATTGTATCGTATTCACGAGAATATGTGAGCGCCGTTTTCAGCCACTGTACTTTTTTCATTCTAAACCGAAGTTATGTACGCCGTACAATGGCCCTGCTGAGTTGCATGCCAATTAAAGAAGGAATTTCACGATATTTTCCAAATAAAAGCTCGCTTTAATACACATTATCTTTGTATTATATTTTTGAATATTTAATAATTGTCACCTTAGTAACGGATACATTATATCACCACTATAATTACCTTTTATTGGTTCACGGGTTTCTATACACAGACGAGGCCTTATTGTTTTACCGAGCAATATGTTATATAATAGTTATATATTTTATGTATGTGAATCCAAGTATGATTTCAAACAACTGAATATCACCAGACATACCAGACCAATGGTGTCAATATAACTGCATTACTTGACGCGAAAACTAACAACTTATTTTGAAAATATTTGTACTAGTTAAAAATACTCGTACTAAAAAGCTTAATTGGATATCATTCTTAAAAGTAACACTGCGTCCACCTGTATTATTCTATAGCTGTTGTAAATTAACTAACATTCACGGAATTATGCACACGTTTACGTCATGTAGCGGCGTTAATGAAAAATGTTTATGCGATCGATTCGCTCAACATTTTGTTATTCATTGTACGCTGTTCGTTTAGAAACTAACGCCCAGTTCTATTAAACGGCAATGTATTTGTAAACTGTTATAGTATCTTACTTTCTACTAATATTATAAAACTGTAAGTTTGTGAGGATGGATAGATATACATAACAGCTAAACGGATCTGGATGAAATTTAGTACAGAGATAGATCCACTCCTACGTCCATTGGCTACATTTTGTCCCGAAAAAATGCACGATTCCTGTGGTATAGGTGTTTGTTTTTTAAAGTGTGAATACAGTGTATTATTTTCTGTGTAGGAGTAGTTAAAGGGTCAGGCAACGGCATAGGATACTTTTTATCCCGGAATAAAGTACAACTTCCGTGGAAGAGATTTCAGTTCTCTTTGAAAAATCGTTATTTCTTAGAAATTGTCAAATGTATGTAACGTTTCAAGTATATGTAGGTATTTCATGTTAATTTTTTTTATTATTGCCAGTGACATAGGGCACCTTTAGTGGTAATTATGATTATACTACATGGTTGTCGAACGTTACAGGATGCTGGAGACAACGCCGCTCAGAACGAGATATCAAAGAAGCGGGTAGCCGTGGCAGACGAGGGCAAACCATCGACAAAGGTAATGAATGTGAAAGCTACTGGGTGTTGTATTAGTTATTGGTGTTTATTGCTACTAGAGTTCCTCCCTAAAACAACCTAGTATACTCCCCATAACGTAGTTTTAGTTCGGAACTCTTAAAGCACGATATGATTTTTATATTTTTGTAGTGTTGTGAGCTTCTTTAAGTTTTATTTGCCCACTTTCCTGACCGAGTATTTTATTAAGTATAGATATATCACGTGGCACAATGACATGCATTAAGTTTGTGGACTCCGTTCGTGTGCAGGCACGTAGCCTAGGCGGTAATTTAATACAAGTCGAAGATAGCCTCTCGGTTCGGTTTAGTCTTTCCATTAGAATGTTATCACTGCAGACCAAACTAAGCCTACATTTGTAGACTGACCTACTTTTAATAATAACTTTTAAATGGTTTGAATCCGCATCGTTTATTGCAGTGTTCATTTCTATAGATCGTTTAGATCCATTGTCAATAAATGATAATCATTGTTGATGAGTTACGTGCCTGATCATTTTATTATTTGTAAGTCATTTCATTTTTGTGAATAACGAGAAGGAGACATAAGTTGCAGTAAATGCTTGCTTAACATAAATTAAGACGAGTCTGTTAAAAAAAAATGTCCAAGCTTGGCATGTTGTTGCAATTATCTTACAGGATGCTGTAGAAGGCTTCATCCAGAATGAAGCAAAGCGGAAGGATGAAGACCTCATTTCCGGAACTATTAATGCGAAAACGGTACCCCTTTTGTATCCTCTTTATCCGTAGGCACCAACCTCAAACTACAATCTACCTTTTTACCTTAATTACACAAACGGTTTCTAGAATTGAATTATAGGTTAGAGCACATTTAAAACTGATTAGCGATAGATCTAAACAAGTCTACATATTTCGAAGTAGCTGTAACAAGACTAACTGACGCACTTACACTGATGCAACTGCCAATCATTACGACCGAATATCTTTTGCCGGAAAGCAAATAATAATTTGTAAATATTCACGCATGCCAGAATAGAATAAATTAGTTGTTTCACAAAATAGTGCCTACAACTTAAGAGTACACAATAAGTATTGATTCTTGCAATTCGTATGGATAATATTTTACAAACCCACTTGATACATCTTACTTGCTCATCCATCTGTAAGCTAAAGTCCAATATGTAATTATTAGTTTATAGAATTTGTACCTTATCACTGCTAACAATAAATTTCTTAACCTAACGATTTAAAAATATGTTACGATTTTATCAATTGTTCGCAATACTACATATCTACAACAAATATAATACATAAAGTCAAGAAGATGGATTGATTTTAAAAGAAAAAAATTGAAAACGAAAATACTACTGTTTTTTGGCATTGCTATCAAGCGACGCCAGTGAGCGTTTTTCAGTACGTGGTCGATGAAATTCAAAACGAATGAATCAGAATAAATGTAAATGTGAAAATGGTGGCCGGAATTTTGGCGTAGGAATCCGAAACCTAAATGAAAAGTAATTCATTAGCAAAACAAAAAGCGACATACGTCCGACAACCGGTGATTTTTGGCTCAGTGTGATTAAAGTTTATCTCAAAGTCCATCAGTACATAGTACGTACTGAGATTGTATCTCGTCCGGTTCATTCGCTAATTAATAAAATTAACTACCGATTGTTCAATAAAAAATATTATTTCTGGGTTATGAAGATGTAGAATTAAAATTTTAAAAATTTACCTTTAGTTTTTATGTAATCAGAAAACTTTTTAATCGACTTAATTGCTTCATAGCATTTAAAATTGCAAATTTAATATTTTCAGTGCTTCATTTTACACACGGAGATCTATAATAATGTATTGTAGTATAGTACAATATAATAGCATGGTTATGACTAATTATTTATGGGTCTTCGTAATTCTCAGAGTTCCGTTTCCGGATTACCCATTTTCTTAACTTTAGCTCTAAATCTTTCTAGATAAATGATTCGTAATAGGACTGGTAGCTCCAGATAATGTGATCAAACAAAAAAGAACACATTCTAGTGATATTAGACGATTATATTATTTTTCTTATTATTTTTATACAATTACATAAAGTATATTAACCGTATACCTGCAGTTAGCTTAACATAACGTACTTAATATCATTATCACTTATTGTTACGCATAAGTACGTGCACGCTACGTACAAATCGTATAAGTGCCGTTTCAATTAGCGATAAGCAAATTAATTATAAAATGTACATAGCCCAAATCAATGTAACTTGAGAACGTTAATATTTCATAACGTTTATGTTTATGTAAATATTATCACAATCTAGACATTGCAGTTCTCAGAATTTTGTTTTCCTTTTGAGGCCTTATTATTACAGTCAAGTGAAGCGCAGACGGTTCGCATTCAATAATTTCATAGATGTCGCTACTGTACTGCGTGTTACGAACGTAAACAAGAAATTTCTGTTTTTATTATTTTGAAAATCTCTAATCAAACAATTTTTTTAATGAATTTAAAACAATTCTACATCTAGGCTCTAAATACAACAAGTCAATCATTAATTCAGTATCACTAGCAAGCTAAGCTCTTTGCTTGTGCTTGCTCTTCGTTTGTACATAAACTCAAATCTTTCCCAAAACTGCATGATTATTATTTTTTTTGCAAAAAACGTATGCCAAAACAGGAATGTTTGACATCCGCCTTTTGCAATATACTTAGATACTTTAATCATATTATTTCAGACAACTTTCGCAAAATCTGAAAACTTGGAAAATGATTTGCAAAAAGCAACAAACGAGGTGATTCATCTAAGAGAGGAAGAGAGCAAATTGAGACATGAAAATCTTCGATTAAAAGTAAGTATATTTTTTGTTATCATAGTAGATTTAATGTATTCAGTACTATAATATTAATAAATGTTGTATTGGTGTGACTCGGTCAGGTATTTGTTGTACCACAATTCCTGAAAGCACACGTTGGATGTTTCTTGGTGTAATTTATGTATCTTTATTGTCATCCTTATGGTTTATGTGCATTTTAATGTTTGGTTTATGGTTGTAGTAGATCCCCTAGAACAAATTTACACGTTTTATTGTTTACGACATTATATCAGGGTATACTTATACCTTATACTTACACTTGTAAGTTATATGGAATTGAACATCACAAGTCGATTATTTTACAAATATAGTAGATTTAAATATCCATTCAATGATCTAACAAGTAAAATGGAATTAAATGTTCTGGAAATGTATTTAATAAAATAACACTTATTTATATTTGAATTGACTGTTTTAAAATTTATTTTACTTGTTTGTCTCAACAAAAACTCAAACTAAATGTATTTACAAAATAATTGATTAAATAATCGATAAAAACTCGTTTTTAAATATATTTACAAAATAATCGATGGTTAAAATTTAACAAATTAGAAGTATATCAATACTTAAAATGATGAGCTTATCTAGTTATGTAAATGGCAGTGCTGAAATTTCTTCAGGGGTAATGAGTTCTCAAGGTAATGTATATTTAAATATATTATTGTGAGTTAAGACTTTATTCAAATGCATTGTTATGAGGTTAATTAGGTAAAATAAACCTTTCCACCAAATTATAATGAAACCTAAAAATAATACTCATTTATTTTTCTGGTGCATTTTATTAAAAACTTATTTCAAATTTCGGTATCATTTTTACCAATGATGTTTTTGTTTCCGATTTGAATAATTTTGAAAAAAAAATCTTAAAATGAATATTTTACAACACATCTAAAGTCAGGTATATTACGCCAACCTTATTAAGAAATGCATACACGGTGACACTGTCATTCGGCACGAATCTTATCGTTATAAGATTTATGCCGAATGCCAGTGTCCCCTGTTAGTTACTATGTGAAGGTTCAAAGTTGTACCTTGATTTTAAACAATTTAACCCCAACCGATCGAGCTGATATTTTGCGTATACGTTTGGTGTGATTGACAAAGCATAGTTAGTTGACGTCATTCTAAATCCGATATATGCCACAACATACACCCCCGTGATATGGGTATCGATACCCAAAGATATAACCTCAATACCGAAAGACTCTTCTGAGAAGAATAGAACAACGTTACTAAAAATCCTGTTTAAAATGGAATTATATAAATTTATAATTGATGATTATATAATTGATGATGATCCGTGCGAAGTGCATAATCAAAATTCAGATTTCCTCTTACCGATTCCACATAAAACAGCAGCCATATGATCATTCGCTAATACAGAGATTTAATGTTTTATTGAGCACTCACTCAAAACATTATGTAAGATATGTATATCAGTGATCAAACACACTCCAATACTTCTTTTAAGATAAAATATGTGTAACGCTAGTGTATATAATATTTTTTGTGGTAGCTTTCCAGTCAGTGTTTCATATGTACCAGTTATTTTTTATAAGATTGAAGTAGCAAATGAACGCGCAGTCCTCGGGATGATTAAGGTTCACTGCTGCCCATTGACATATGTAACAAACTCCCATGTAATTACAACATTATACCTGTAAGCGATCTCTAGTGCATTGTCGCTCCTAAGGAATAAGATCACTTTACGTCATTCAGCCCCAATTGACACCCTTGCTCAAAACTGCTATACGCCAGAAATGAGTATGGTGGTATTCGAACATATAGGAATAGACCCCAGGTCGAATTGTAGTTTCTAACCCCCTTAACGATATAGTTAAATGTGCAATGTATTTCTTTATCTTGCACTTTGCATAGGTAACCCAGTGCTTAATGTATCAATCATGCTCATCTGCTCATTGCCTTTACTAAAAGCAAATGTAAATATAATAAAATGTAATATAGCGTAGTACAAAATGTGACATTGCAAATAATATGTCACCTTATATGGATTTTCATTATTTTATATTATTTTGCAAAAATGCAAAGATGTCGGACCGCGTTATGTAATTGAATGAATTTAGGATTATTTCCTCCAGTCAGGGTGTTCGTTCGTTTTTATGACCATAACACGTAAGAATCTAAGGAAAAATTGTTTAAAAATGCCAAAAGCCTTTTGTATAATAAACCAATGCTACGCGAACATCATTTTCTTCTTTTGCTTTTTATATGAAGCTGTTGTTTTTTTTTGTTTTATATGACCAGGACGTTTTCTGTATTATTTGATCTTTAGAAAAAGGAACTCTATCATAATAACAATATATTAATAATAATATTACTATATTGTTTACTTTTATGTAATCGCACATACTGCACAAATTGTATATTTCAAGGCGGTTGAAACCGCAGACTTCAATAAAGTTGACTTTCAACTCAATCGAGATCCCGCTGGCGTCACAGATTTTATTATGGCCCCCAACGTAAATTATGAATGAATTATCTGGCCACTGTAAGCATTGCGTAAGTAATATGAATTGTGGATAAATTTACCGTTCAACGATTTGTTGCATTGCAGTTTAACCTTGGCGCGCTCGATGACACAGCATATACCGCTAATTGTATACCGCTCGCTTGGCTTTCTTTATTCTTAGAATAATTTGTCATGACTATGGATTGGCTACACTCTAAGTATGCCTTATATGGCGACCAAATTAATTGCATCATTTTTAATTCTTGATACTAATTGGTTTTTAAAATATTGTTCGTCTGGTTTATTATTATGGTTATTAAAATAAAACTTGACGTTTTTCTATAAAAAAAAATATATGAATCTGTCTTTTTGATGTCTTGTATTAAAGGCATACTATCAAAATTATAGTTTATTAGTTTATAATGTTATGCTAGCTAGCTTGTGCTGTTTGCGATATGACTGGACAACTTTGTATCGTGTCCCATACATCATTTTTGCAGCTAATGTGAGGAGTGACGATGCGGTAATTTGGTTGCTGCCTATTGCTTGAGATATTATTTTTCTATATACTTTTCGAGGAAATGTTTCTTGAAATTATATTGTAATATATATATATAAAATAAGCAATAATAAACAAAAATAATATAAATGTACATAAGTGTATTCAACTGACGAGCAAAACGCCGTCATCAACGTAAAAACACGTATTATGAATTCTATGCATAATTAGATGATTAACCCCAAATAAAGATTTACTATACTAACACGCAAGCGATCAATACAATAAAGAATTACATCACTTCTCAGTCTTAAAACATATTGTTACATCTCATTTATGGAAGAATCCTCATGACTAGTCATAAAATACATGGTTGCTCAAGCTGGGCACTTTTTATTACGATATCTGCACTGCTTTAGCTATGTATTATATGCAAATTTGTTTTGGCGAATTTTTATAAGGATGTTGTTGTAAATCGGGTTGGACAAAATACTTTTTTTTTTGGTTTATTTCATAAAAAAGTTGGCGTAATATGTGACAAGTAAATAAATATATATATTTGAAAACGAAACAAATATCAATATGAGTATAAAATATCTTTATAAATTACCGGGCCTTATATGAAGTAGTTACAGCTGTCCATAATAAAGCAATCATCAGGATCTTGTAAAACCAACATAAATGGTAGGAAATCGCAATCAACGCAAAAACGGTATTTTAATTAAGGTATCTTTTTTCTCTAGCGTTTGATTCAAATTTAACTACAGTCAGACCGTTTTTGAAATTAAAAAAATGACAAGTTATATATACAAATTTAAAATTTTCATGTAGTGGTCGAAATTCGACCATGATCACTTTAGAAAAATTTTGCTTGGTTTTATTGATGAAAACTAACACACGTCAATAGCTATCAAATAAGAAGAGAACTGGAAAAAATGGTTGACAAATAAAAGGAAAAACTGTTCGAGACTGTTTTTCCTTAGATCCACTAAGAAAAAACAATCATGAATATTTTTTTTTTTCTTATAATGTCGTTATGGCATAGAACATGTTGGGATTTTCGGTAGTTATCGACGGTGCACGTTTTGAATGTGGTGTGCGTTATCGCAGGAGGAGTTGCTGCGTCTGCACCAGCAAATGGGATCGGACGCGCGCGTGGGCCGCCGCCACTCGTACGGCCCGGAGAAGACCGGGCAGGTGGCGCTAATGCCGTGGATCGCCACCGCAATAGGCATGGCGCTCCTGGGCATCATCATCGGCAAGTTCCTCATGTGAATGGCCCCCGAGCCACCCGCGGTGACCCGACGCCACCTCGCAGATACCGCTGTTGCAACACTCCCAACATCCCACACAAGGCAGCTTCAGGTTAATACAGTAGCGGACCTCCTCCCCCCCCCAGCTTCCGTTATGCACTTGTGTTCGAGCGAATGGCTCAGTGTCCCGTCATCGATACCGACCGAGCGGGCGTCTGATGACTGCCTCCGTTTTTTTTCTCTATCGTTTAATGAAAATTTAAGTATTGTAAGATTCACTGAAAACTCAATAATGTGCTGATGTATTGCGCTAATATTATATCTATCTATGTATTATAATGAATTTGGAATTTCTCTAGCGCCGGCTATCGCGTATTTTGTTTTGTTAATACATAGTAATTATTAAAGGTTTATGTTTATTATATTCACGAATAAAATAATTAACAATAAT
>DWPW01000223.1:0-13054 GCA_018252015.1 Astraptes brevicauda
ATCATATCCTTCAAATAACAACACCGAGATAAGCGTGGCGGTGGTGCCGCCGGAGACAAACCACAAAAGGATTTACCAATTTTCAATCATTTTACCAATTTCATCATCAATTTACCAATTTCAATGTTGGTTAAATGATTTCCACACTATAGAAAAAAATGCGTGTTACATAATGACAACACATGGTCATACAGACGACGGCGGCGCGGCCGTCGCTGGTGTCGTCGATCTCGCTGGCGACGGAGGCGGCGGGCGCGCGCGTGCCGCACAGCCTGGAGCGGCCGCACCAGCTGTCGCGACACTCGCGGGAGCGATACTCCGACAGGTTACCTACACTTTTATGTTCCCCTCGTAGTTTATTGTTTTACAAACATTTAACAAACATGCAATTTATTATACAATTTTATTATATACAGGCTGTACCCGGCGCGCATTGCTACGCCAACAACTAAAATCAATCTAACAAAAAAAGTTGTAAATAAGAATCAGTACACAACCATTAATACGAAGATCATATTCGTTTCCTCCGTGTAAAAATACTTTGTCATACTGATTTTCATGACAATCGGTGGAACGGGGCAGAAGTTGCTTCTATGCAGCGCCACGTTTGTATAATATACTCATTGATGCCATTCGCCACCTGGTTAACCACCTTAGATACCTTAACCTTAGATACCTTAGGTTCGCCACCTTAGATATTATTAATAATTATATAGATATAATAATTAATAATATCTAAGGACATTTGGGTTTTTAACATACATATACTTTAATTATTGAAATCCATCCAGCTGTTTGGAAGATCCGCGGTAATAAAGAAATTTACATACAACACACGCGCGACAAACATAACCCTTCCTTGACAGTCGGGTAATTAATAAAATAAAATCATTATTTAGCAATACCCCTCCATATCGACGATTAATATCTTTCTTTGGTTTTTGATTTGTTTGGTTTTGTTAAGTTTTAATATTTGATTCTTGGAGTGAGATATTTTCTGTTTTATTAAAATGGTAAAATCATTACTAAACAAATACTAAATTACCAGAAAAGAGGGTAATTTGTTAATATGCCTCTTAAGATTATTGTTGTTACTGGCTATCAATATCAAACTTAATCTAATTAAAATATAAAACAAAATTAGTTTTTTTTATTATTCAGTGTCCATATGTATGATTTGTAATCTCGATTGTACGCACTTTATATTTTAAAGACTTTGAAATGAATCAACGCCTGAGTGTCTGCGAGATTGACATAATTAAATTACATTTGCAGGCATTTAGACAAGGATCGTTTAGCGGAACTGGACCGCATCGAGCGGTACCCGGAGAAGCAAGCGGTGTACAGCGTGGACAAGCCTTTCCGCCAGACCAGCCTCGACCTGCGCCACAACGCCTCCAGCTGGCATCAGCCTAGGGAATTTACTAGGTGAATATATACAATATACAAGTTTGTAATATTTTGCCCTGAATATAATGTATTTAAAAAAAAAAATATGTATGTGAATTTATATTTAAAATGTGTTTAAAACCAAGCTTAAGGTAAAGTTATTATGTTTTTCTTATTCACGTGCCGCACGTGTTTTTCAGTTTTTGTAAACTATTATTTATTATTCATTTTTTAGTATTTTTTTTTCATATGCATTGGCATCGGTCCTTGATAAATATGCAAAGTTTCAAATTAATCCGACGTATTTAAGTCGGTTAAAAGGACGTTTCAATATTCCGTTACAAACATAAAATAAATCAAATTGAAGTGTCTGTATGTTATATCAAATTTTTTTTTTTTATTAAATGCATATGTAAGTAAACAAAAAAAAAGTTTGTCTGTCTGTTTGGCTAAAGTAAACTACTAAACGGCTGGACCGATTTTCATGGGACTTTCACTGGGAGATAGCTGAAGGTCTATCGCGTAACTGAGGCTACTTTAATTTTTGAAAAAAGCAACAGCGCACGCCCCACGCGCTTGCGCCCGCCGTCGCGGGCGGAACTGTCAGTTGCTATTAGGCTGATATTAATGTATGCCTTTTTGTTTCTTTAATGCGGGTAAAACCGCGGAGATCAGCCAGTACAAACATGAAAACATACAACCGAAACTAATAAAAGCGTGTTAAGAAAAATTGTCACTCCCGCAGAAGGCAGCAAGCGGAGCCCGAGCGGTACACGTCGAGCAAGACGTCCGCGTCGTCCGGCAGCGGCAAGCACCGCACGCCGCCGCACGAGCCGCACCACAACTTCATGCGGCTCTCATCCGCCAACGAACAGGACAATATCGCCGCTGGTTTGTGTTTCATTACGTTTTCAGTCTTTATTATGATTTTTTTTCTTTATTATAAATTTCTTAAATTATATATATATATATTAGTGCATAGGTATGTTTTGCTTCCTTCCATTTCATTTATTGTGAACGATACATCATTTGTTTTTGTAGTATGTACCTACCTATATCAATGTTCGAATGTCTGTGTTTATCATTATCTGTGTTGTGTCGAAGTTTATGAAATAAATCATTTATCTATCTATTAAACAATTTAAACCCGCGCAACGGAGCGGTGACAGTACCGGTTTACACGCAATGGGTTCCGGGTTCGATCTCCGGCCAGACAGATATCTGAATGATTAATTTAGATTTCTTTTCTGGGTCTGGGTATTTGTGTCTACGTGTGTTTCCATGGCACCCTAGTGTGTAGACGGCGTTGTTTATTATATTTATTTTATAGAACTTAAAACAAGTTCATTGATTATTGAATATCAATGAAATGATCCGTATGACTGGGTCGAAACATCGCCATGATAAAACATGTCGTGACGGGTAGTTTTTATTATAAAATGTACTAATATAACTTCGAATGGTAATTTTGTTCTGATTATAAGTAGGTGAAGAGTTAAAGAATTACATTGTATATTGTGTTATTTATTTAGTAGTTTGCGGTATTTTCAAAATTGACGTGTGTTATTTTTTATTTGCAGTTAATTATAAAATGAAATGTGTGAATTTGGAACCGCCACTAACAGAGCCTAATGTGCAAAAACATAATCAACGTTTGGAGAGGACTTCTACGCCTAGGGACAGGACGAAATCACGTCGTAAGTATAGTAACATTAAATTTTTCATTAATTATTTATATACAAGGGTATAAAAATATGTAACAAAATTGTGGAATCTGGGGTGGTAGACACATGTGGTGGTATGGTAGCTATGATAAATATCAACAGAATCATTATAACCATTGTAATTTTTATAATCCGTGACAATAAAACACTTTGAAAAAACATTTATAAATTATTTGATATAAGTACGATTACGTCTAAGAATTAAGTTGGAATATTTCTTACCTCACTGTAGCTGTCAAAACAAAACTCAGAAGCGATTGTCAATTTACACTTTAAGTTAGAAATATACATATGTGATGGTGGTGTATTGGAGATCATCTCCACGGAGTATTTCATCATCTTTAATCGACAAAAAATATCCAAAACAAAAATGTTTTATTCAAAGTGCATCCTTTCCAGAATTAATTTTGAACGTCAATTTAAATTAAGTTACCACCACTTCCCAAGCAATTAAGGTTTAGTTATGGTGAAGAAGCCTTTCTCAATCTCAACACCTCAACACCTTTCTCAATTTCAACACCTCAACACCTTTCTCAATCTCAACACCTTTCTCAATCTCAACACCTCAACACCTTTCTCAATCTCAACACCTCAACACCTTTCTCAATTTCAACACCTCAACACTCATCTCAATCTCAACTAGTTGATTTCGAATGTGTATGGATTTTAAATGGTTCGTGTGACTTGGCAGGTCACCGGCGCGCGGCGGAGGCGGAGGCGCCGGCGGAGGGCGAGGACGAGGACGAGGAAGGCGGCGGCTCCCCGCTGTACTGCAATTGGGACCTGCGCGGCATGCAGCACCTGCTGCCGCTGCAGGACTACATCATACAGCAGGCGAAGCTCTCCAGCAAAGGTGCGTAACTTTATAATTTTTTTTAAGTTATGGAAATAGCAAACGAGGTTGCAGCTTGCAGCCCACGTGATGGTAGTGGCCACTGCCACCCATGGACATTTGTAACCAACCCCAGATAAGATCACAGTCCCACCTACGGTCGCCCACAGATGCGTTGCTATCCCTGAGAACTAATTTGGAACGCCTCGAATTAGTATATCTCCCTTACCACACCCTTTAAACCAGAACACAGCAGCGCTTAACACTGCTGTTATTCAGCAGGAATAGCTGAAGTGGTGGCGCCGCCGAAATAAAGCCACAAAGGGTTCTACCACATTTAAAAAGACTAGAATATTGATTACTCTACTTCAAAGTTAATTAGTATTAGATTAAAGTCATTTTTGTATGGTTTATATAATTTTATTCCGATACTTTGATTTACAGGTCGCGGCCGGTACGGCGGCGGTTCATCGGACAACGAATCCGGTTCGTCTCGCTCGCACTCCCGTTCCGGTTCCGAATCGCGCTCGTTATCCGGACACGAGCCGGACAACGAGTCGTCCGACGGCGGCGCGAGAACCCCCGACGACGATGACGGCTCCGGCGTGTACTTGCCTCACTCGTACGCGCATCGACCTCCCGACGCGGAGTACATGAACCACGGCGTGTCATACTATAACACGTTCGTCGGTTTCGATCGGGATCGCCAGCCGTCGCCCGGTATTCACAGGGTGAGTTCACTATATTGATTTATGCACGAAATTTGTATCATTAAAACACGGCATTGTGACGAAAACGTCTGCTAATTGTATAGTATGAAAGTATGTTCCCTTAGAACATTTATGATAAAAAAAAAATGACTGATTCATTTTTGAGTATATTAATTGTTACTGATTTGTAAAGATAATTATTTAAAAATTGTTTTAATTGGAAAACTGTATTTAGTCCTTCATAAGTATGCAAAGATCAAAAATTAAACCGATGATTCAAAATTGGTGAGAATAGCGTTTAAAGAATCCGTTCCAAACATACATACATCCCAAGTTAAAACAAGAACTAAAGAAAAAATATCCAAATTGGTTCATGGGTCACGGATAAGGAAAAAAATACAGTAGAATTGAGAAACCCCTTCCCTTTTGGTAGTCTGTTAAAAAATATGCTTTAGGTACTTTCACAGCATTATGTCTTATGGCATTTTATTGTGGGGATGTGCTGCTGATATTATAGACATTATTCTCATTTTACAAAAGAGAGCAATAAGGGCAATATATAACCTACGTAGTGGTTAGTCCCTTAGAGAACTTTTTCGCACCATTGTTATTTCAACAGTTCACAGTCACTAATAACGTATGTAAGAAACCATAGTGATATGTTCAATAAAGATAGTGACGACCGTAATTTTAATACTAGAAACAAAAATAAAGTGGCACTACCTAAATATCTAAGGTGGCTAAATATTTTCTGGGAAACTGTATTCGCTACTACAATAAAATACCGGACCATATCTTGAATCTCACAGAAAAATGTTTAAACTGGTCATTAAACAAACGCTGTGTAAAAATCGTACTACAAACCTACCGATTATTTTATCGATAAAACTGTATGGTCTGATGCAACTCTAGCTCCACATGCCCTATTAGCATAAGTTTAAATTGTCTATGAAACTTCTTCTTTTAAAGATGTGTGTTATGGAGTTTCTTTCACTGCTTCTTCTTCATAAGTGAACACCTAGCGAAGTGGTGGTAATTTAATTGAAATTGACGTTCAATAATAATTCTGTAAATGATCTACTTTGAATAAACGATTATTGTTTTTGATTTTTTGATTATGATTGTGAACAGACGTCGTCGCTGGGCGGCGGCGGCGGCGCGGCGGGCGGCGCGGCGGGCGGCGCGGCGGGCGACGCGGCGCTGTACAGCCCGGTGCGCGCGCACGCGCCGCACGCGCCGCACCCGCCGCCCGAGCAGGACATCGAGATATTCGCCAAGGACAACTTGAACTTCAACAAGGGCATCTTTAGGAGAAAGGTCGGTTTACGCTTTACGCCTTGTTTGTACCCACAGGCGCGTCAGTTGCTCAACTGTGGTGCGGGAACGCGAAGAGGGTATTTTCGTTGCATACTATTGTTATTCAGAACTTGGCGAGTTTTTATGTGTAATAGTGGGGTTTTTATCTTAAAGCGCTCGATAACTTCCACGTGTGTAGGGAAGTGATATAATGCATTGAGAGTTGAGACAATGAGAGTAAAATTTAATTTAAAGAGAAAAATGATAGTACACCTGTTGCGCTGATTTAGTTGATAACTCTGGCTGGAATTGTCCGAACTCAATGTAATGTTCGACCCACGAGCGGTCTGAGATGAATTGTTACCCTTTTAATTTTACTTCTAAGACAACAGACTATCACCGCGTCCGGGGAGGGCTGAAGCGTGTGCCACTGTGCTCTGATAGGAATTAGTTGTGGAACGGAATCATTATACTATGTATGTTGAAAATGTTGACGCCATCCATACCTTTAAAGGCTTGACTTTTTTTTTTCCATTGTTACAATAATATGACATGCAGCACATGAATGTTGTTTATGATATTTATAAAATTTTATCAACGACAATTTCTGACAATATTATGACTTCCAATTATTTTAATAATAATTTTAGCTTTCGTCTTTAAATTCTACGTTTAAAGGTGATAGAAGCCTTTATGGTTAGGCCTCGGCGACACCACCGCTACACCTATTTCTGCCTAAGAAAGCAGTGTTAAGCACTGCTGTGTTCTGGTTTGAAGGGTGTGGTAAAGGAGACATGCTTATTCGAGGCGTTCCAAGTAAGTTCGCTCCGTAGCCCATCTGTAGCCGCATCTGTAGCCGATTTCAGGTGGGACTGTCATGTCATCTGGGGTTGATTACAAAAATTCCATGGGCGGCAGTGGCCACTTACCATCAGGTGGTCTGCATGCTCGTTTGCTATTTCCGTAACATAAAAAAAAATCCTGCTTACCACTAACATGCGTTGCAGGCGTCGGTCCGCGACATGTTGTCGTGGACGTCGTCCTCGATCAGCGCGCCGATGGTGGGCGCGGACTGGGACAAGGCGCACAAGAAGGCCGCCATCGACCTGTTCCGGCTCGTTCAGATCTACATGGGCGATCGCAAGGCGCGGCCCGGGATGACTCTCAACTCCGTCGCGCAGGACATCTTGCACGCCACCTTCACTAATGAGAAGTGAGATTTTCCTCAACGTTCTGATACGTGTTTTATTTGGACTTAGTGAAAATATATGCAGGTAAATAGTGTGCTTTGTTGCCTATGGATATCTGTATATATATTAAGAATCTAACTCGCTGTCGCTGTCCATATGTTTAAAATTAGTTGGTACCAAGACTACTGAATGGAATTCATTGAAAACGAAATATTTTAATTGTACCTATTTAAACTTAATTTATAGGCTATATGTCAATAAAATCTATCGACTCTTTCATACTATCATATCATGGTTCTACTCCGGCCGCACCACCGCCTGTCCAATAACAGCAGTGCTAAGCGCTACTGTGTCCTGGTTTGAAGGGTGTGGCAAGGGAGACATACTTGTCCGAGGCGTTCCAATTTAGTCCTCTTGTGACTACTGACTGTGTGTGACTATGATCTTATCTGAGGTTGATTACAGATGTCCATGGCTAGCAGTGGCCACTTAGCATCGGGTGGGCTGCATGCTCGTTTGCTACATAAAAAAACATCGTATCGTCCGGCAGGCTCCGCGACGAGCTGTACGTGCAGCTGTGCCGGCAGACGACGGAGAACCCGCTGCGGGACTCGCTGCTGCGCGGCTGGGAGCTGCTGGCGGTGTGCCTCGCCTTCGTGCCGCCCTCGCCCGCCTTTCAGCCGGCGCTCACCAACTACGTCAACCGGCACAGGGACCCGGCGTTCGCGGACTGCTTCCCCGAGGTCACTTTACGTCCACTGTGTTCTGTTATATTCTATTAAGGGTTATTAAGATGAGAGTTGGATTTACTTAGGTTACTTTAGGTCCGCTGTTCTATTCTATTGGCAGTTATTAAGATGAGATAAAGATATATATTGCGGTCACTGATCTGGCAGCTTTGGGGGCTATTAATTAGGCTTATTCCAGACAATGGTCATAATACTGATGATGTCAGATTTTCAAAAACCCTTCAATAATCTAGGTACACGTCTACAAATTCCAAAAATAATGTTATTTCTGCTATAAATTGCGTGACCTATTGTTTTCTTTAAAATAAATTGCTCTTAGATTCTTTATTGTATTGTATGGTCTTAATTCATTTAATATGATCGATTAATAATTTAATGCCTAGTTTAAGTATGTAGTAACGATTGATGAATGTGATCATATAATATATAGTTATAGAAATGCAACACGAAAGATTAAAGTTTTTACAATATACGAATATTATTATATATTTCGATCATAGCAATAACACGTTTCGTTTTGATTTGTAGGTTGGTAAATGGCCGATCCACGTCCAAGTGTCCCATTACGCGAGTGTGGCTTGCAAAAGGCTAGAGAGGATAGGTTTCGGCGGCAAGAGACAGCCACGGAAACCTAGCACCGAGGATATCGATCAGGCCAGAGTAAGTATTTAATGCTTTAGTTAATGATCTTATTCCTTTTGCTTCATAATACAAATACTTTGTTTAAATATATTTGCTTCACATTCCAAATACTTTGTTTCTAACAAAATTGCATTTGTCTGCCATAGTTTCTGTACCATGTCTATTTTTTATTTTTGACTTACAATATAATTTTATCATAGTCACAGTTTTACTGTTTTATAATGACCGAAAGTGCCGTAGGAAACGTTACATGTATATTTATATGTAACGTTTCGTACGCCTATTTCTGTACAATAAAGAGATAAATTAGCCCATTGTATATGAATTGTATTGTATTGACATACATTTTTCTATCTCCAACCAGATCCAAATCTTCCGTCAGTCAATGTTTGGGAACACTCTATCCGAGGTGATGACCCTTCAAAAGGAGAGGTTCCCGAACAGACAGCTGCCGTGGGTGCAAGTGGCCTTATCGCAACAAGTGCTGGCGTTGAACGGCAGGGAAACCGAAGGCATATTCCGAGTGTCCGCCGACGTGGACGAAGTTAATGCTTTGAAAGCAAAGATAGACAATTGGGAATTGCCCGATGCTTCCACGTTGACAGGTGAGATTTAATTTTAAAGGTGTAAAAGTATAAAATAGGAAAATTGGTTTAGGAATGTGATGAGTTGGTGCAGATACTTATGTCACAGGTAGTTCCAAGATTTATTAAAGAAGCAGATATTCGTTAGAAATAAATGTACTATTGAGTAATATGCCGTCGGCATTTGAAGTAGTCGATTTTCAATTGCATTACATAAGTGGCTTTGTTGAAGGGCATTTTTATGTATTTAATCCACATGTTACCTTTTATATTTGGATTTTACCTAATAAATATAAATTTAAGAATACCATTAAATACGATACATATTTTTATATAGTGGTCCGAATCAAACAAGTAATCAGTAGAGAAAATTCGGGAGTTTTCTTTTAAAGCTACTAAACAAAACCAAATCGGAAATTATAGAATAGAGAAAAATATTTTGAACCGATCTGTGTTAGCCATGAAAAAATGAGACAGTGGAAATGGCATAGAAGCTAATAAGCATGGGAATCGCGCTAGTCAAACAAACACAAAGAAGTTAGTAATCGTATTCTTACCACTAAGAAACCTGTATTTTTATTGTTTGCCTATTGTCAACCCGGTCGTGCCGTCGGTACAAACTACTAAGTTAGATTTTTGTATGAACAATTAACAATTTTAAATTGACGTATCAGACTAGCAGAGACAAATTTGACAAAAATAGACGAGTAGCGTAACCATGGCAACCGCTTGATAATTTAAATTGGACTTTATCTTAAAGTAACTGAGTAGTTTTTATAGTTGACGTTAAATAGGCTCTCAACCACTAATTATAGTTGTTGCCATCGACCCACTTACTCTATTTCTCTCTGCGTTCTGTGGTCTTAGCCTATATGTAGTGACGATGATCACAACCTCGAGACGTTAAAGTGTATGTTCGTCGTGTGTAGACGCGCACGCGCCGGCGAGCCTGCTGAAGCTGTGGTACCGCGAGCTGTACGAGCCGCTGATCCCGGACGCGCTGTACGGCGCGTGCGTGGCGGCCGGCGGGGACTTCGCGGCCGCCGCGCGCGCGCTGCAGCGGCTGCCCGCCATCAACCGACTGGTAACTGACACGTCGCACTTTGCTTCTGTACGAATAAATAAGATTGTAGTGTCTGTTTCTCATGTCAAAATAATATTTTTTACTACTGAATGCATATGAAAGTATACGCGGTACCTGTAACAAGAAATATTATAATTATATTTTTTATCCGTCTGTCTTTTTGTCTGTCGGTTCGTCTGTTTGACTGTCTGTCTGTTTGTTTGGCTGAGGTAATCTTCTAAACGGCTAAATCGATTTAGACGAGACTCACTGGAATATGGTTGAAGGTCTACGGCAAAACAAGACTACTTTAATTAAAAAAAATAAAGGATTAGCGCGCGCTCTACGCGTTTTCGGCCGCCGTCGCGGGCGTTAATGTATGTCGCTAGTAGGCAGATATTAATGAATACCTTGTTACTTCTTTAACGTGGGTTAAACCACAGGGATCAGTTAGTCTCTTATAAAAAATAATAGTAAAAAATAAAATAAAAAGTAATTAAAACGTTATATTATTTCATTAAATAAGTTTTAGGTACTTTAGTTCTTAGTTACAAGAAAATATAGAGTGGATTTGAAGATGGTAAAACCATTCAGGCGAAACCACCGCCACAGCTATTTCTATCTTATAACGACAGTGTTAAGCGCTGTTGTGTTCTGGTTCATAGGGTGAAGTAAGGGATACATATCCGAGGCATTACAACTTAGTTCTCAGGAGTAGCAACGCATCTGTGGCCGACCTCAGCCAGGACTCCTAAACTTATCTGGGGTTTATCACAGGTGTCCATGAGCGACAGTTGTCACTTACCATCAGGTGGACTGCTTACTCGTTTGCTACCTCTAAAACAGTGTGTATAAATATATCGAGAACTACCCTGCTTCACTGTTTTACGCCGTATTTTATCCTATTTTCATATGTTTATAACCATTTTAGTACCTATTCATATATTAATTAATTAATTCCAGGTACTCACATACTTGATTAGTTTCTTACAACAATTCACCGCTCCCGAAGTGGTGAGTCAAACAAAAATGGACTCTGCGAACCTGGCCATGGTATTCGCCCCCAACTGCCTCCGCTGCACCTCTCAGGACCCCCGAATTATTTTAGAAAACGCACGCAAAGAGATGACCTTCCTGAAAACACTCATCACGAACCTAGATACATCTCATGTACAAGATCTTCTGTGACCAATGAATCTCAGCTATTGCAATAACAACATCGTTCGACGCATCGATCTCTAACGATAGTTGGTTCTTTAGTGTACTGGATCTTAATAAATTAGTCAAATTATTACTAGTAACAAGCTAGCCTTTCGAATGTCAGCGGTGGACGATGTCGCGTTATATTTAGCGCGTACTTGAGTGTACGCCATTTTTCTACGGTTATTATTTCAATTGTCTAGTCTACGTGGTTTCTTTTCCGAATTCTCCACGGGTCAATCGGTTGACCTTGCGAATGTGGTATACACGTAAGCGCACCTACACACGATCATATGATTCTTGTATATTTTTTGTATTTTTGTACGCTATGTCATAATTTTATTTGGTTTGTCCAAAGATATTTAAATGAGATGTGATTTTAATTATATTTAGACTCGAGCTTTACAAAAGTATATGTGCAATGTGTGTTATGGAGACGATCGCGTGTTTGTTATTATTAGTTACTATTGTATTGTACGAGCAGAGTACGAGGGGATCATTTAATTAAGGAAATTTATTTTTTATCATCTACACAATGACGTGTACGATAACGTAAATTACGTATACGTGCGCACGCAAACGGGTCAAGCGTATTAACCTAATGGCTCGTAGTAAATGGCGGCTAACTATTTTCGATAAAAGGAACACATCTCAATTATTAGTGTAGTTTTATTAGGATATTTGTTTTTTAACCGACGCTATTAAACCTATTACTGTAATTCCATATCATTTAGGTATCGTAGCAATATATTGAGTCTGCATCTCGCGTAAGTTATACGTAACAGCTTAGTGCATATTGACTGCTACTTAATCATAATCTCTGGCAGCTCTCATTAGACATTTTACTAGAAATAGTTTGAAGCGAGAATTTCAAATCTACAATTTTAACACGGTGGATGATTACTTGGCAGTAAAGTGATAGAAATGAAAAAACTAAGCTTTAATTTTCTATATTCAGATCTCGATTTTTGGTTGTTCAAAATAAATGAGGTCATTTAAGAACAAATATAAGTATCATATCATGATTCTACTTTTTTTTAGTAAACACCTGAGCCAAATTGCTTTAATTTATTTTGACATTAATTTTTTTCATTTGAGAAAATGTATGTCAAGTGTATGTATGTTTCAGGTTTCTAATAAATTAAGCAGGTCCAGTAAAAGTAACAACAGCTATATGAATAAAATGTCATAACAATACATTAATTTCACATTTGTTTATATTATGAAACAACTATTACCTGTATGCTTGACAATGATGTTGATATAAAAGATAATGACTGTTTGACCTTATTGTGTTCTGTAATGTATAATAATAGGAACCATTTTCTCTTTTTTAATTTATTTTCATTGGTAGAGTACTCGTTATATCGTTATCACCTGATCCATTGACAATAGAAATAAATTGAGATCTTAATTAATTTTAATAAGTATTAGTATCGATGGACGTAATAATTCTTACAAATGAAATAGCTATCTTTTTATCCTACATTTCTGATAGTTACAAGAAATACGTATCGACACTGTTTCTGGTTAATCGATTGTGGAACAATGCTAAATTTTCTAGATTATTAAGTAAGCTGTTTTTCGTATGAAATTAATAATTCAACAAGTATAAAATGAAAAGTAAAAAGTGGACTACTGAAGTTACTATTATAGAATAGTATAAATAAATAAT
>DWPW01000224.1:0-13037 GCA_018252015.1 Astraptes brevicauda
CCTCTATAAATATGAAGATCTCGAGTGACAACATGTTTTCCTTCACTCATATAGCAGGTGATTATAAAAAATATTTATTATAAATACATGTTTTGAAAAAAGGTCATATCTTTATAAATTTAAAGAAGAGCTATCAGGAAGGAACCACGTAGGTATAAGTTTTACTCCGTCTATCCCACTTAGTGGGTACACAGACATCCAAAGTACCTATAAACGCTACTCAGAGTTCCACATTTTGTCAGTACGTAAATAAGTTACTTCTAGAAGCAACGTAACTCCAAACTGACGACTGACAACAAACTGCTGATATACAAGATCCTAAAACCGATGTGAAAGGCGCCCAGCTGTAGGGAAGCGCTAGCAAACCCAATATGAATACAACGCAAAGGTTGCAAAATGGCATCTTAGGAAATATTTGCGCCATGGTTCATCCCTAACACAGAGAACCATGTAGCTCTGGGCATGAGAACTGTTAAGAAGTAGCTAAATCTAAAATAAATGTAAAATACGGCTAAAAAATCACCCAAATGACTTAGTTACGCCATTGACAATTATTAACTACATTAAACGTCTGAAACGTCATCATATACAAAAACTTGGTAACAGATGATGAAAAACATGGCGGATCTCCTATTGAAGAGCTCGTTAGACATTACAATTGACGGGAAACAAATTTGCTTATAGTTTTTTACTGATTGCAAATTAACACAAAAAATCTTCTAGGAGCCCTGGGATCTTAGTCTATAACGTGTACAGGCATCAACTTTGTTATCATGTAGTGAAGATGACTCAGTAATAATTATCCATGGCTACCATCTAATTGTTACGGTAACTGAAAATAGTACCATTTATAAAAAGTAAAAAACAAGTGTCTATTCATGTTTTATATTAGAAACAGCGTCCCCAATTCACATGATCCTTTTAGTACAAATACAACACATAGTTATATAGTGCAAATTCTATCTATTATTAATTTAACGACACATCCACCACATTTTAAATAAGTATAATTTAAGTAGCAAACGAGCATGCAATCAAACTGCTAGTATATGTTGTCTGTGAACATTATGAGGCACTCGGCACTTACTTACTTCAGTCATAAAGCCCGGAGAAACAATAACAACCTTGGAATACCAGCGATGGCAGACAAAATAGGAGGCAAGAGACCCCGAAGAGATCTCAAAAAGACCAAAAAAGATAGACCAAACATCAGAACACGCTGGAGACCAATCAACACGTCCATACACCAGACCACCGACCATAATACCCCGGAAGGAGCCTTATGTGTCACAGAGTTAATCTTTTTTACTAAAATGATATTTAACGATTATTCAGCATAAAACAATATTCAGGATATAACTAAATGCTGCAACATCAGGAAGAACTGTTTAACTCTGATAAATAATGGTAGTTGATAATACAATGATGCAAACATTTATAATAAAGGGAACAGGGACCAGCATTGTTTTTGTTTACACAGAACTCTAATCTGTTAAATTTTACATGCAGTTAGTTACACAATATACATTTGGTTTTTTGTTACATAAATTTTAAGTAACAAAGTAGCATATAGTCCACCTGATGTTAACGGTTAACGCGGTTAACCCATCAATGTTTGTTACCAACTTCTTATAGAATGTGGTTCTAGCTTAACCTTATTACAGATGCCTTGCCACTTCTGGGAACCATCTTATCATCTCATACTTAAAATGAGACGATGAAGTAAATCTTGTAGGTACTCATTTGGTACTAATTTCCCCGATCACCATTTAAAAAGGAATTGTAACTATGACATATATGATAAACAAGAAAATTATTATAAGCTATTTAGATATATAATTTATTTATATATTCTTATGTACATCATGGTATGATAGTACTTGGCCCTTTGAACTTTGTTATAAAATAACCACATACTATATTTTAATTTAAGGATTTGTATATAAATTTGTACGTTTAAAAGTTAATATTATTTGCCAAATGCAAATGCAGCACATATTAATGTGTCATATAATGGTACAAATAATGTCACATAACAAAAAAGTCCTTTTGAGTATTTTATGTTCCTTTTGATGCCTAACAATTTGTATATTTCTTGATAGTTCCTACATTAAACAATCCTATATTGTATTTCAGTTAGACACAAGTAGAAAACATATTTTCTATCTATGTAAGTTGTGTAATTTATAAAACGTTGATTCTATCAACAACCAATTTCTATTATATAATAGCAAACATCAGACATTGGGAGGAAGTGTTATTCACAATTTATTACCAATTGGTAGTAAATTCGTTATCATTTTATGTCAACTGTCAATCAATCTGAGATTTTGTTAAAATGAAATGGGATAAACAATTTTGTTTGACAATCACAACTATATCCACTCTGTAGGCCTATAAATTTAATCACTTTACATAACTACTAATAATTTACAATTATTTGTTGTAGAAATTTCATAAATAGAAAACAAATGGACAGCCTACGTAAAAATAACAAACATTAAACTACAAATAAAACAGTGTAGGAATTTGTCAGCTGAGACCACTCTTCCCAGCGTATAGTCTTCTGGACTATACATAAGAAGTGTGAATCTGTAGCAAATGCTATTTCAGAGACCATATTTATCAAATCCATTAAGTCTGTACTTTGTCACTATTTTAATTGTATTATTATGTTTAAGTGTTATCAGTGATTTTATTAGTTTTAAAGATGTGAAGATCATCATGTTGCCATATGTGTGATCATCATATGTATGCTTTATAAAAGTAGAATAGAGATGCTGTATTCTGAATTCAAGGGATAAACACCAAAATGTGGTGTGCCAACATTATTACCGGGAGCATCTACATGAATATAGTTTACGTTAACAAGTGTGCCATACTCGTTTTTACATTACGCACATTAACTAGGATTACTGTTTAGTTTATTTTGATATCTAAGGTTAAATGAAAAACCATCATCTTAGAGGAAGAACGTGTAGTTGTTCAACTCTGGTGCATCACCAGCACACCTTTTTCTAACTTTGAAATAGCAGCGTCCTGTCTTGTTCAGTTTGACGTCAACTCATTATTGTCCCGCTGCTGGGCACAGGTCTCCTCTCAGAGTGAGAGGGAAATAGGCCATGGTCCACCGTGCTGGCCAAGTACGAATTGGTAGACTTCACACACCTTTGCGAACTTTTTTTTTAAAAGTACTCTCAGATGTGCAGGTTTCCTCACAATGTTTTCCTTCACCGTTAAAGCAAGTGATAATTCATTTCCAAATACACACACAATACAGAGGTGCGGATTTGAACTCTGAACCTCCCGATTAAGAGACCGACTTTCAACCATTAGGTTAGGCTGCTTATTTCTTGTGTAGTTACTCTGGGCTTATTGTTAAATATTCACAGGCCGCGCACACATATGCCACATTTATTATCACATATAGTGACTGTAAGTCATGACATAATTCTTGAAGTACTAAGTGGATATACTATTCATCCAAGGACAAGTGACCCCATCCCTTCCCATAAACAACTGTGATCAAACCTAGATAAGATTAGAGTTTTATCCGAAGTAGATCAAACATGTGTGGATTTTCCTGAGAATTTAAGTTAGAATATTTCAGATAAATATGTCTCGCTTACCACACTATTTATAACTGCAAGTGATACCAAGATTCTTTATTTGGAGACTACTCAACGGTGGTCTCAATGGTGCAAGTGGGCTGCAACTAAATTGTACTTTACATTTATCTGTGCCTGATTATGGTTAAAAAAACCTATTGCCTTAACTTTTCTTCTTATTTTCGGTTACAAATAGGCTCCACATCATTTACAGTCACACATCAGCTGCAAATGATATGAAACACGATAATTGATGTCTAATCAGAAAAAATATAGCACGGGTGCCTTCGTTCTACCACAACCTTCCATATTGAAACTAGACACAATAGCGTCAGGTAACAACATAACTGTTAGATGCAAACATAGACGGCAATCCATCTTAGTTTGACCATGTTGCACAGAGTTTTCAAGATGTACTAGAATAATATGTATTCGATTATTTTATAGATATTGCAGGTAAAGATATAGTTAATATTTTTAATAACTTACCCAGTTTATGGAGCACACACAACGGTAAAAAAAACATCAAATAAATATTGTATGAATTATTCTCTAAACTTGGTGGTTAAATTGAATAGCAATGTGAAGTAAACAGATTAATAGTTATGTTCATGTTGTATTGTAGACTGGGTATGGTATATAAATAATACTTGATATGAAATAGTTTTTAGTCAATAGTATATAGACTATTAGCACAAATGAAACGAAGCGAGACGAAAAACAAACACCGCTTTAGCGCCAATACAATTTGAACTTGGAAATGATGAATTATGATTTTTTGTGAGATGACGTTAAAGAGGTACTGTCTTCATTAATCATAGTATAATTACCACAAAAAAAATCCTCTCATTGTTGGATAATATCAAAATTCCGGTAAAAACTGTACTCATTCATTCATTTTTTCTTTGATTATTGACAAGCATGTCCCTCACCTGCTCCTACCAATAACGTTAAAAAATGAAGTCAACACAATTGTAACTCATGGAAAATATAAAACAAAAAACTGAAATAACTTTTGAAATATATGGTTAAACTGTAGTTCTTGGTTTCACATGCAATTCACACTTATATTAGCCAGTTAACTTTATCTCTTTTGTGACTTTACACAAGCACAAGCAGACAAGCCATATTGAATAATGATTGGGTAGGGATTTCCATAGCCCATGAACACAACAGCGTTATATCGATCATACATATTATCGATAAAGAAATGACGTTACCACACATTCCTTTTAGCAATTAATGTAAACATAAGTATGAGTTATTTATTTTATATGGATTCAAAACATAATTGATCTTGATTGACTTTATTTTTGGGTTAGAAATGAATTTCGTTATAATAATAAAAAAAATAGAAATACTTTGTAATAAAACCTAATTCTTCAGTGTAATTAATTATTCCAAGTTCTTATAGTTGACGGTTTTTAGTGAACATATTGGAGATAGATAAATATTTTCTATAGTCTATCCCCTCGTTCACTTGGTTGCGCAATGGTACCAAATTTTGCAAAACCTGCGCGATTATTTATTGATTATTGCAAATACGCTTCTATGATTGGCTGTAGCTAAGGATGTAACCAAAACATCCAGATAAAATATGCCTCGCAAATATTTTTACTAAGAATCATCTTGAAATAAGTTTACGGTTTTCTTAATTTTCATAATAAGCAAGTTCACTTTAACGTTCCAAATAATATGAATAAGTAAAGTATGTAGCAAAAGTATTACTAAAAATAACAATAATATAAGTATACCAATAGTAAACAGTCACGCAAGCAATTCAATTATTTTAATTTTTTTGGGAAACAATACGATAATTTTAAGCAGCAACAGCAATCATGGCAGCAAACGTTTTTATAAGTTAAAGAATAAACAAAATTTATTCTGTTCTTTATATATAATAACTGCATAATGAACCTATTTTAAAAAAGTGTCTAATAGCGTCTTAAAATGCACGCGTCCATGTTTAAACGATAAAGGAACGATAGGTTGTTATTGGCCGATGCAATGACAAGCCGCGTCATTTTGAAATGGCGGAATTTTTAAATTTATAGTAAGTCTAACCTGGGTCCAAGACGCTTACCTGGGATTAAATCTACGGTCTCCAGTGTGGACACTGGGATGGTAAATTTACGAGTATATCTGATAATTTGATCGAAACGCTCCACAAGTCGATTATCGTAGATCGTAAAAGATCGGGCTACCTGATGGAAAGTGGTCACCTATGAACATGTGCAATGCATCGTTGGCTTTGAAGAAGAGCTCTTTTTACACCTTTTTAGGAGAGCCCCCATGTCATAGCGCTCCAGGAATACCTCCAGAGGAAGCTCATTCCACATCTCGCACGTCCTTGACACAAAGGAAAGTACGAACTGAGCCGTGGAGGTCCGCCAAGAGTTCACTTGGTGTGGATAGAACGTCATCCTTCGGCGAGTAATGCGATGGAGGAAGGGTGACGTAGGCACTAGGTCAAATAGTTCCTCAGAGCCCTTATAATTATAAAGTCGGTAGAACACGCATAGGGGACCTTTTTGTTCCCGAGGCGCAAACCTTCAAAAAATACCGGTCACGGTGGGGACGACGCCAGGTTATGTGGGATTTTTACCGCACCAAAACCCTCCCGGTGGCGCCGCGTCGCGAAGAGGACTCAGGAATCTCCGAAGGAACACAACTGGAGTACTCCGAGCGCGTTGCCCCGTCGGGTGCCCCCCCCCCAAATGAGTTTTGAGCTCACCACACCATCTGGTGTTTAGGGCGGCATGCGACCACACGTCGTTATAGTCGTTATAGAGTAGTTACCTCCAGGCCAGATCCACGAGGAGATCTTAATAACAAGCGGGACACTAGAAAGGACTTATGAATTATGCCAGGCGTTTGTCAGACCCAGCGACAAGTGGGACCATCACAGTGAGATGTTACATGCCCAAGTAGACGCTGCAGCTCATCAACCTGGCAAACCTTTAGTCGGCCTTTACTACATCGACGAGAAAAAAGCGAGTGGTGCTATTCTATACAGGGCACCACAAAAGCTATGCAGGGCCAACACCAAACGACAGTACGGGACCGACACATCACTTACAGTTCTTACTAATATTATAAATCTGAAAGTTTGTGAGCATGTCTGCTTGGATGGTTGTATGGATGGATGTTTGTTACTTTGAAAATTCACAGTCAAAGGGATCTGAATGATGCTTGGTAGACGGAGTGATACATTTGAGTCGAAATGTAACCCCCAAATAATAAAACTTCCAGGGATCCGGGATCAAATCTTTCAGAGAGGGCGGATCAAGTCACACATAAATTAATGTAGGGCTTTCCCTAGACTAACTTTTAATGGGATATATACAACAATTTTACACTAAAACTGTTTATTACATTTAGTGTAGACAAATATATTCAACGTATTTCAATACCAACAGATTTCTAATTTGACCAATATTAAGCAAATTAGGGATAACCAACATAAGCTAGGAACAAGTGTCTCTAGTCTCCCTTATACCAAAAGAACTAAAGTATAAATATATATTTACCACTCAAGGGGCACTTTTGGCCTATCTGAGAATCCTAATTCTAATCCTTACTGGGGTTGATAACAAGTCTTAACAAGTTTTTAACATATAATGAAAGTTTTTAAACAGTAACTATTATATTCAAAAGTGTAAATAACGAGATAGGCACTGCGTAACTATCCCCTCCTCTCGACGTACCTACGTAGTACGTACTTTCTCCCGTTGACGTCATACTTGAGACTAGACGGGGAGACGCCAGAGCCATCGATCCTGTTGTTCATTCAATGCCAGATCCCAGCCAGGCCAGGGTTTGTAGGCGCCCCGCCAACCCACCTACAAACAACTGACCTTTGACGATTGTAACGGCATTGAGTTTCTGTAAATGGAACTATAATGTCTACTTTCAAAAAAGTGTTTGTAAGAAAATATATCTAAATTGTTTTCTCGTTGTAATAGTGTAATTTTCATAGACCGATTGTAAAACGCCTGCTATAATTATTACGGCAATAAGTTACAATTTAGTAAGCTTTAAAAATAACATTTTCAATTTATACGTACAGATAAAAATAAATAGAAATAATAATAGTAAGGCATTGGGTAATTACTGTATCAACTCGCAAAAAATTGTTAAGGTTGTGCCTTTTACCTCTATTTTTTCTAATTTATGCCCGTAGCGTAGCTAATCTACAAACTGTATTTCTATGTATAGCAAGCAAGTAATATTAAGGTACATGCTACAAAAAACTTATAAGAGAGGTTTTGTAGCCCTTTAAACATAAATCACGGAAGAAATTGCATCTTCCGCGAGATCAACTAACCTAACCTAAGATGTTTTTGAATATTTGATGGGAGTATTGGTTGTATGGAATTAAAACTAAAATATTTTATCACATAGGTAAATACGTAGTATATAGCGCATAATATGTATTAGGTACCTATATGTACCAGACCTTTTAAAGAGAAACACTAACCCCTTTAGACTAAAGGGTAAAGGATAAAGAGTGTGCTCTAGGCTTTAGTTATGCGGAGAGAATTGTGTCCCGGAGTGGAACATAAAAGGGGTTACAGCTAGCAAGAAATCGTATCGGCACACGAAAGAAATTGTGGAAATGGTCAGCACCTTATACTAACAAGCCCTGAAAAATGATCGAAACAAGACGACGTATTTCTGGCAGTCATAAATTCTGTAGATATAACAAGCCTTGGGAAAGCAGTATGTCTTATCTTCACCTTCAATATTATCGCAGCAACGCAGTAATTTTTTTGCCCTTGATACCCATCACATGTGTAACGAGAGAGATTTTCTTTTACAACTTTATATAGAAAAAATTTATATATATAAAGTGTCCGTTGACATCTGAAACAATCCAAAATAGATATTTTTTATTAGATAATAGAATCCTTTGTAGCTCGATTCCGGCGGCACTACCGTCACACCTATTTTTACCTAACAACAGCAATGTAAAATACTGCTGTGACCTGGTTTGAGAGGTGCGATAATGGTGGCATAACTTAACAGAGGCGTGCCAATTTAGTTCTCACGGCTAGCAACGCTTCTGCAGCCGACCTCAGGTTGAACTCTGTTATCTGATGTTGATCACAGACATCATGGGGGTAGTAGCCATTTATCTTCATATGGATTGGATGCTCGTTTGCTACTTCATTAGGTATTATAAAAAAAGGGACAGAAGACCTACGATTTCTGCCTTGCTCCGATATACATACATATATAAGTTGATATGCTCGCTAACTCATTGTAGAGTCGCTCTACCAACCAATGTACAGTCTATCAGTAAAGTCTGCAAGAAATGATGCGTTTAGAGTTACTTGATGAAAAGCGTGAATTAAACCTTATACTCATTGACTTATATGTACATTACTTTGCTACCCCTGAAGACTAAGCTGGCATGCCTTGGATTAGTATGTTTCCCTTACCGCACCCTTCAAATCCATACATAGTAGCGCTCAACACTGTTGCTGTAAGGCAGAAATAGGTGTGGCGGTGGTTCCTCCGGAGTCGAATCATAGAGGGTTTTACCACCTTTAACATTCCTTATTCAAATGAAAACATTTGAAGAAGGAAATACATAGGTACGTATTTGCAAAGACATTATAAGTAGGTATCAAAAATTGATTTATCAATATATGTAACATAGTCGGAGGCCCGACGCTTTTCCAAGGAACTATCGAAAGTACTGGTTGAATTTTCTGGAGACTCAAGGGCTGGTGCGTATTTTGGCCAAAAAATTAGTTTGGTCATTCAATGTGACAACGCCGCCAGTATTCTTGGGACTCTCCCCGGAGTCAGCGATTTAGACTAATAATTTTACCTTTAACTTTTATGCACTTTGGTTTTGTTTGTTTATTTTAGTTTTAATGTTTTATTTATTTTGTACATATTGTACATAGAAATAGTTTTAGAACTTATGTAATTATGTAGGTTATCTTTGAAAATTATGAAATAAATTAATTCTGTAAAATCATGTAAATCTTAAATACATAATATATATGTGACGTCGCTTATATGTCGCGATTACAGTTGAGTTCGCTGGGGGCATGTCAACGAATAGCTTGCCCCAAAATACTTCGGCAAAATATAACTCTAGTTAAACGACTTGTCTGTGACATCTTTGTATGTATGTCTGTGACTAAAATTTGTTTTACCTCAGCGTTATCATAAAGTATATAGTCCGTGATTAATCGCCCTATTAATCATAATTAGAAAGTATTAGTATATTAAATTTCAGAACTAAGATAATTTAAAAACAACTATCGTACATACGGTTCGTGCAATAATTTGATTCTCATCCTCTCTTTAATTTTCTTACAGTTTGTAGGTGCCTGAACTTTACATACGAGTGCAGACTTTAATTATTCATTCGGTTTACTGAATATTCTATCTATTTCACTGTGTTTATCTGTCTGCTTTATGTTATTTAAATCAAGTAGGTACAATACAAGTACACACTTGTAAGGTACTTATTCACAAAACGAATGCCACCAACATTCCTCTTGTGAAGTATATAGATAAATTTCTAGACATAAATCAATAAATGTGGCGTAAAGCTTGTTACAATCATATTTATATGTAAAAATCATAAACATGTATGTGTTGTATGTATTTGCTAAACAAAAGTTGCATCAAAGATTTTTCAATAAGATACATAATAGAAACAGTTTAATTCAAAGGATACCAAATATATCACTAAATGAAATATCATAAGACTTTTATTTTTATTGAAATCTTCAATTACATTTACTTTCTCTTCTACATTGTCTATTAACTTAGCTCAATATGACGGTACAACTTCAAGCCTCACATCAGCCAACGGCATATATTATTTACTTACCTATATATTTAATTGTACATGTGTCTTTCAGTATATACCTATTGCAAGCGCCAACTATAATTATGGTTGAAGTGCCTAAGTGTTTGAATTACATCTAATAATAGCCACATACAGACTTCAATTACTTTTTATGTTTGTTATGGAAATAGAAGGCGTCTTAGTGTTAAGTGGCTTCTGTAAAGCATACAGGAAATATGTATATACTAGGCGCCTACGTATTCCAATTTATGGTAAGAAATACCCAGGTTAAGTAGCATTTCTCGTTAGGCAGTTTAATAAAGTATGCTAATAACTCAACCATACGTACACCTGTGTACAAGTATGAGATACAGAATTCATATCGCCGATGGTGTTTCAACGAAGTAATCGCTCTGGCAAATGCACGACGCTCTATTTGACGTCTGGAAAGACTGTCAATACTAAACGTTATCAACAACAATCAACCAATTCGAACGTGGAAAAAACCCAGAATACAGATACAGTCAACACAAAGTTACTACACGACAATGCGGCATTGTCAGCATGCGTATACGATAAAACCAGTTCGCAGGATGCTGGACGCACTTAGGTGGAAGATTATACCTCATGCTGTTAAGTCTCCAAACTTGGCTCCGACCACCTCCTCCTCACTTGTTGAGCAGCGCTTTAGTTCATATGAAGAAGGAAGATATGAAAAAATAGCTTGATGATTGGTTCGCGGCGAGAGTGAAAAACATTTATTAGCGTGGTACACAAATCATTTATATAAGATGAGAAAAATGTACAACAAACGATGGGACATACTTTCAATAAAACACTTTTTATCATTGTATCAAATTTAGTGTCCTTCCTCCTTTTAAAAATTCATATTTCATACTTGTACCTATATACTTTTTTCCAGTACGGAAGTAACAAACGACCAGTCCATCTGACGGTACCTGGCAATTGCAGACCGTGGACATCTGTTAAACTATTGAAGTACTGACTGCGATATAGCAGTTTTGATGATCGAAATGTATTGTCTTGATTACAAGAAGTCTCTTCATAAGGGAGTGATTATAACTACCGTTGACTTCAGTATCATTTTTTATATGTGACGAATTATCCTTAGTGTTGTAAGGTTATCAAACAGTATCTACTTTTAATGTTAACTAGGTCTAGTCTTCCCTCATACCAATTACCCCTGGTTACCTCATTAGTGTATCCAATATCAACCAAATCTTCAAAATTAGTAACCGGTCAATGTCCTTGAAAACAAACACGTGAAATGTTTCCAATACTGTGACTGTGAAGTAAACAATAATAAGCAGTTGCGTAGTAATTTCCATGTATCCACTGAATACTTACGACACGTCACTGTTCAGACAACTAACCGTTTGTTTTAGAAGTTAAAATACTACCAGATCTGTTTATAATCAATTAACATCTAAATGTGAAGAAAACTTATTAAAACAATTCCTTGTTCCTCAGATAGAGTTCTGTATGTTCGGGTAACAAGTACATAAAAGAGAACCAATATCAGACCTGTATATTTCTAATATGCTACAAGTAAAGTTATTAAAAAAGATACCTTCGCAGCAGACTACATAATTAAGCGGACCAAAACCCCTAATTTTAATAGAAGAGTTTACAAGGAGAATAATTCCTTACCGGTTATTTTTCACCTCACTGATTAGGGCTAGTTTAAACTGAAATCCCATTCCAAACGAAAATTCTGAATCCGCAAGTGCTTAAAAATATAACGTTTCGTATTTATACACGTCAATCGTGCCAGTGACAATGGATAAACGCCCCGTAATTTTCGTCAGTGCATGACGTCAGCTGCGGATTTAGGGAGCTATACTCTGGGTTCGTTCAGTTTAATGCATTGACGACAGACATAAACCATATGAATGTAGATATCTAGAAAATATCGAATGTCCGCGCATCTAGACATTTCAGAATAATACTTTTGCTCTACTTTAATATTCTCTCGCTAAAAGTATAGCTATGTATACATATTTAAGAACTAAATATTACTAAGCGTTTTTTTGTTTAATGTCTAAGCAATAGTTCACATCGGTTTATATTGAAAACAGTTTAAGTACCTACTTCTTTTCTTTTTCTTTTTTTTATATTGAGGAAATAGCAAACGAGCGTGCAGTCCACCTGATGGTAAGTGGCCACTGCCGCCCATGGACATCTGTAATCAACACAAGTTGAGATCACAGTTCTACCTGAGGTTGACCGCAGACGCGTTGCTACCCCTAAGGTCTAAGTTTGAACACCTCGAATAAGTATATCTCCCTTACCACACCCTTCAGACCGGAACACAGCAGCGCTTAACACTGCTGCTATAAGGCAGATATAAACCTTCTTCGCCAACCCATTATTGTCACTGCTGGGCACGGGTCTCCTCTCAGAGTGAGAGGGGTATAGACCGTAGTCCACCGCGCTGGCCAAGTGCGAATTGGTAGACTACACACACCTTTGAGAACTTTTTTTTTATAAAGAACTCTCAGGTGTGCAGGTTTCTTCACGAACTTTTCCTTCACCGTTAAAGCAAGTGATAATTCATTTCCAAATACGCACATAATACAGAGGTGCGTGCC